>JAHDVE020000276.1:0-23469 GCA_022606495.2 Halesus radiatus | reverse complement strand
AATAATTGTTATCCTTTGCGCTATGCACAAAAATATTGTCTTAAGTTTTTAAGAACTTTAGTTTATCAATTAATAAATATTTGACAAGTCAAAGCAATTTTCACCAATAAAATGTAGACATAATTTGTCTCGACGCCATCTATTTGAGGGATTTAGCCGTTACAAGCCTTTCTCATACTATTAAAGTTGGTTGTTTACAGGTGAAAATATAATAAAAAACAGTAATTATTGAATGAAACACTAGTATATATTGATTAACTTGGCGGGTTTGCGATAAGCCGACGTAGCTCAACAGTAGAGCATCTGACCGGACATTAGAAGGGTGCGGGTTCGAGTCCTGCCGGCAACATTTATCTTTGGTCGGAAGGTTTTTTCAATTTGGATGAGTGTTTTAGATTAATAATTATTGTTTATAAAAATAATAATTGTTACCCTTTGCACTATGCACAAAAATCTTGTCTTAAGTTTTAAAGAACTTTAGTTTATCAATTAATAATGATAATTTAACTTAATGTGCTTTTTAGCATTTCATCCCTCTATAAAATAAACTGTTTTGCGTATTGGCTTTGTTTTTTTTTCTTTTTATGTTCTTGTATTATGTCTGTAAATGTCCATGTTGTAAATAAATTTGTTGGAGAAATATATTGGTAACAAGGTGATTCTGATTTTATCTATAAAAATCATTGCTTTCAATGTCAGCATTTGTTTCACTTTTAGCTAATTTAATTCCTCTAACATTTTAGCTACTCTTGTGAATATATATTTCGCTTTATTATTATTTGTCTTGCTCTATTTTGGAAAATTTGTAAATGGTTCTGCTCTCTGACGTTACACAAGAAAAGTATCGTAGAGCAGTAGTTAAAATGTGGAGAAGTAATATAGTTGTAAATTGTAAGTGCCGTTTTTCTGAACATTTTTGGACGAATTCTTTCCAAAAAAGAAATCTTCTTCCTAATTGTCTTGTTGACATATTCAGAATTAAAGTAAAGTTTTGTGTCTAATATAATTCCGAGAATTACATATCATTTACATTTTCAATGATTTTATCATCAATTTTATTTTGCTTTCGCTGGATGTCTTTTTATCTCAAATTATCATAAATTTTATCTTTTTTGTATTAAATTTTAGGTTATTTATTTTTAGACATCTTGATAAATTTTCTAGTTCATTATTTAAAATATTGATTGGTTCCTCATAATTATCCCCAATTATGTATGAATGTATCATCAGCAAATAATCGTACTTGGCACTTTGAAAATGTTTTGCAACCGTACTACAGTAGACTTGAAATGAATGTGGGTCATATTGTAATTATGATCCTTTATCGAAACTTAAATTACGAGTATTATACTTTGTATCCTAATGAATATCAAACTTCCCAGGACAGATAGAGTGATTAACTGACTAATGAAGAGGTTATTGAATGAATGGTCAAACATGATAAAATTATACAACACAATAAAATGAAAACTCAAAATTATTGGTCATGTTAAGAGGAGATAAATGAAAAATTACCTATGATAAATCAAAATAAGGTGAGTAAAAGGCGTTGAAGGGAAATCCAGGGGGTTGTTCCAAGTTCCAGTCTGCTGGGTGAAGATTATCTTTATCACTGACATCAGAATTAATAGACTTACCTTAACGTACCATTTCGTACCGACGGATGGAAGCAAAGGTCACGTGACACTAATTTTAGCACCCGCCTAGTTCACAGCCGTCTGCGATTGCGATAAGCAAAATACAAAACATTCAAACTAAATACTCCGACAATATATTCGGTTTATGTAAACATCCGAACTTTTTACTTATTTGGTGTTTTACTTAAATATGCGGCATCTCTAGCTCGGCCCTGGCCCCTTTATTTTGGTTTCTTCCCTCTGTGTGTTCAGTATGATAAATAACCCTCGACAAAAACTAGAAGAAACAGAATTATTTCATTCCGGCTAGCGTGCTCAGTAATTTTTTGATTTGTGGAACGGATTGTAAGGATAAATCTTTTCATCTGGGAGAAGTCAGCAAGAAATGTATGGGCTTTCCATAGTCATATGGCTTTTTACAGATTTTTGCACCATGAAACCACAATCCAACACTCATGCCTTTCCAAATCGACCAGCAATTTGTCCATGAAATACTGTCTTTGTATCCGAAATACCTGCTACTGGATGGATGTGCTTTGTACACTACCAAAATGGCTCTATCATCCCGCTTGGCATAAATGACCAAACCATGCTAGTAAACCGACTCTGACGCTGTTCATTATCAGGAGTTCCCTTTTTCCTCTTCTAATGTACAAGTATGTATAAATATTGTCTCTACATTAGCTTCAAGAATAAGAACAATCTGCTATGGATGCGAACTCGTAAACATTTTTGATATGTGTATATTTATGTTGTACCATGTAGGGGCGGAAGGATCATTTGGTCCAACGGTTCGGGAAAGTACTGGATGTCCTCGACTGCTAATTATCAAGAGTTCTTGTGTCAATGAATGTACTTCATACGTTCTCCAGGTAATTAAGATCTAGTTTTAAGATGAAGAAAATTTTCAAAACCTAATCGTGTGCTTTATTTATAGGCCTGAACATGGCAAGTTTATTGGAGAATTGCTCAAATATGGAGATTTTAATTATTCCCTTGAATTTAGAAGAAACGTGGTACATGCAAGAATGTGGACCGAATTCAATCTATGTCGCGTGTTTTTAAGGCATTTGACTTAAAAATAGACAAATAGAGCAAAGCAAAAAGAGAACAGTAGCAAAAAATTAATTAAAGCAAACATTTGATTAACCTTTTATTTGATCAATATGTTTACATCAAGCAAATAATTACTGTTTTTTGTGGAATTTTTGTATCGTTTTCTTACACCGGTATTTTTTCCAGATGCTATCTGAAAATACGTGATTCCGGATCTGCCATTATTAAAAAAATTGGACGAGTTTAGTGGAACTATTACTGCCTAAATATTTTGAAATGGTACGAAGGGATTGACCCGAGGGAAGATGAAGGAGAAGTTGATAAAACCTTTGCTGGGCCCATGGCAATCATTGTTTCTGATTTAAAAAAATCGTAAAGTCTTCCTAGTCGCATTCAAATATATATACTTATTTTTATATCTGAATGTTTTTCTAATAAATCGTATTATTTAAATTTTATTGATAATTTTTTAATAAAACAATAAAACGCACGTATTTACGATATTTTTTTAAAAATATTTAAATGAAATTTAATAATGTTATTATGCTGTTCTGCAAATGTTTTAGTTTTTATTATTGTGACAGCTGTTTCGGCGTTCAAATCCATTTCCAAACTGACAGTTTCAAATGTTTGAAAATGGCTTTGAACTCCGAAACAGTTGTCACAATAACAATTTTTTTTTTAAATGGTTTCGAACGCCGAAACAGCTGTCACTATACAACTAAAATACTTGCAGAAATTAATAACAGCACTATTAAATTTGATTTACTATAAATTAATAAAAATTAATGCAATGGAATTCTACAAATTAAACACAATAACATTTACTATAACACATGTATTTCGAAAATGTTGCATTATGCAGTAACCTGTGCAATACGATCTTTTTCATAACTGGTAGTAAAAGTGGTAGTTGTTAACAAATTTTATACACATAAAATTAATGATAAGTAATTTATCAAACTGTGGAAAGCAGATACGTCCTTACATTAAATGGATACAAAAAACACTCGCGGATCTGGGCTTAAAGCGGGTCGTAACCCATGGATCATCAGATTTCTTGTTTTTTTTATACAAAAAAAAAACGAACTCAGAAGTTACAAAATAATTGCTTAAAATATAGATTTGAACAGCTCTGTTTAATATATAAATCATACCGAAACCAGATCGGTCATCACGACTAACACATAAATAATGGCCACTTTCCCATTGAATGGCTAAAAATAATTAATTGATTTATTCGAGCCATGTGTGGTAATCAAATTAAGAGTCTTGTTTAATTAATAGATCATTCAGGAAGAGACCGCATATAATTAAATGAAACGGTAAATGGGAACACTGGAAAAGATACGAATCTAGGATTTGTGTCGGTACCTGACCACGTGATCATACTCTATGTGTGGGATTAAGTAGATTGATAATAGTTAAATGATTGACAATAATTGACTAATAAATTATTCCTGACTTTGTTTATCGACGTGATTGATAAGTACAGAAGAGTTAAATAACGGTTAAGAGGTAATGCGGGTTTCGAAGGGGCCCAAAAAACATGCAGGAAGAAAAACGAATTCATAAGCTCTGTCCTGACATCGTAAAACTTGCGACGCATGACCAAGACGAGTGCTAGCAATTATCAAGCGAGTGTACATTAATACCAAGGCCCGAAATATTAATGCGAAATATAATTTAGTGCAAAAATTTTGGTTTGGAACTGCCTCGAACGCCAGAAGCGCGGTGTATGGACAGGGCTATTGGCTCGTTCCACGAGTATGAGCATTGACGTCAGAATGCATAGACTTGTCTTAACGTACTATTTCGACAGCTGGAGGCAAAGGACATGTGAAACCCAATTTTGGTAGCAGCCTATTTCACTGCCGTCCACGTTTGTTTACCCGCCTCCCCAATTGTTACCTGATGTGTTAATGCTTGGTTGAGTATGGTAGAGTACGTGATTGAAAATTAATACTGGTTGCTTGGGTCTGAAACGAAATATGCACTCACAAGATTTCAACTGCATACCCCAAAATTTGGATTCAAGAAACTAGATGGAGATTATAAGAGACCGATGGGTATGTAGGTATTTTCATCGTGCGACCAGAACTTACCAAGATTTTAATCACCGATTAACACAATGACGTCACAAAATTTGCTAAAAAATATAATAAATGTACTTTCCCAAAAAATATTGTCCAAATTAACTAACATTCCGTATTTTCCAATAACAAGCAAATAAATAAATCCGCCAAGCCTTCAAATCCGAAAAGAAGACCGATACATTAAGCGCCTAATAGACAGTAATAGCTAATGGTAGCATGTTACATTATTCGTTCTCTGCAGAGGTTGCGCAATGGTCCTCAGATAGGCTGCTGGCTGCTGCGCGTGATGTGCCTGGCAATTCAGCAATTCGCAGGTGCAGCGGGCTGAGCAGTGAGCACTGCGCGGAGGCTGTAGCCTGTTGTGGGCAGCGTGGGAACCGATCCGAAGGTCCCGGCATCGGCACCCTCGTCCCGCGCCTTTCCACTGGGCCAACTAACCCGGCCGTTAGCGTTTTAGAAAGGTGTTCCGCGTTCTTATCTCGGAATTAAATGACGAACGGGCCATGGGCGTAGATGGACTAATCAATAATCTGCGTACAGACATACAAGGCGACTGAAATATTCATCTATTTGTATGTAATTAAATCAACAAGAGGAGTAAATACGGTTCATATTGATTGAATGAGCAAAAAAATCCGCTGATAAAATGTCGTATTCGTGAATTGTATTGAATTTCTCTCTTTCCCACAGCATCAGAAATTATAGAAAAATATTTAAAATCGACATTTTCGCATTTTAAAAATACGTTTTTCGTGTGAATACCAAACAAACAAGTCATCCCAAATTGGGAATTTTGTGAGGCTGGGGGAGTGGGGTGAAGATGAACTGCGTGAACTAAAATAAAAAAAAATGCATATAATGTGAATTAATACTGCTCAAGAGCATCAACTGTACTCAACCGTCTGGAGCCAGTGAAACTATGGCATCCCCAATTAGGGTATATTGTGTGGCTGAAGGTAGGGGAGAGGGGAAAGAGATGTGACTATTCGGATCTGGTCACCGAAAATGGCAAAAACAATTTCAAGCAACGTTTCAATTCTGAACGCTCATCTTTCACCAGGGCGATACCTTCCAGTTTAGAACGTGCCGCAAATGGACTACATGTATTTTTAAATCAATTAATTGTGAAACAACACAAATTAATTGAATAAAATTTACCTGCGCACGCCGGGATTTGAACTCACGACCTTCTGATTTGTAGTCGAGAGCTTTACCCCTGGATCACGGAGGCCGTCAACTAACTGCAGTAGTCACTGTTTGTTAATCCTCGATGTGCGGTTTCTTCATCTATTTCGTTTACGGTTGTGTGACCTTGCATAAAGTGCCCTTCAAGGATTCGGATATTTAGTTTTCTGCTATTTACGTCGAGTAAAATGTCTCAATGTTTGTTCATTTGATGACGAACTTCTAAATTAGTCCCTGGAGTATTTCTAGGATGCGCCTGTATAAATATTTATTTTATTTTATTATATTTTAATGGTGGAGTTTAAATACATAAAATACACAACACGAAATAAGATTAACAAGAGCTTGAGAAAAGGAACAGAACATACATAATACATGATCGAAGCAATGACAAAAATATACATCCGAGAGAACATTCAGGCCAAAGCCTGAGTAAGGTTTTGGTAGAGTCCATGATTTTAGATGTACTAAATGATAATATTCTAGGTATATTTTCTTAAAGCCTGACAAAATCCTGGCTTGATATCCACATTTCGAAAATTTTTCTTTCTATCATGATTCTTTCTCTTCACGTATCTTTAGATGGATCCAATCAGTAATTTTATTGAGACTACACAATCTCATTATATTGGTTCGTTGTTGGTTCTTAAGCTTGGCATGCTTGCAGGACATTTCGAGGCTACTTAAAGCTGTGTTTAGGAAGTATTAGTTTCAAGTCCTTACTCGTTACTCGCTGCGTTAACCTTTTCTTAATTCTTTGCAGAGCACTGACATTATCTGCAAGCAGAATGGTATCGCCTGCAGATCTTATATTATTTATCGGCCTACCATTAACCACTGTTCCGGCAGGCTTCCCATACAAGGTCTTCCTTACAATACAGTTTATTGTTACGTAATCCCCGCCACTGTTAATCCGCTCGGCAGCGGTTCAGATTCAGATGCTGTGAAGGGACCGGCAAATGTGCACAGCTATTATGCAATGAAAATGCCGGTGCAAAGTGAAGGCATTGGTGACACAAATCTGCGAGTAATTGCTCGCTCATCTAGTGACATAAATGATTTCCAACAAGATAGCATTTATAACCCACTCATCTAGTTATATAAATAAACTTCTCGCCATCTGCATAGTACCTGCTTAACCAACAACCAGTTAATATTAATTAATAATAATAATAATTATTATTATTTTTATAAACAATAATTATTAATCTAAAACATTCATCCAAATTGAAAAAACCTTCCGAGCAAAGATAAATGTCGCCGGCAGGACTCGAACCCGCACCCTTCTAATGTCCGGTTAGATGCTCTACCGTTGAGCTACGTCGGCTTATCGCAAACCCGCCAAGTTAATCAATATATACTAGTGTTCCATTTTAATAATTACTGTTTTTATTATATTTTCACCTGTAAACAACCAACTTTATTAAAATCTGAGAGAGGCTTGTAACGGATTAATAATTATTGTTTATAAAAATAATAATTGTTACCCTTTGCGCTATGCACAAAAATCTTGTCTTAAGTTTTTAAGAACTTTAGTTTATCAATTAATTAATAATAATAATATTTATAATTTCTTCAAAATATTGGTATTCGCTTTGGGGCATCATTATTAATAAATTAATCTAAAAATATTTGTAATGTTTATCAATTGTCTATACTTGATATTTTTATTTTTTTGTATTCTGTTTATTGTTGATGAGGAAAGCATCGCTTTCGAAACATGTAAATATATATTAATTGTTTTTGTGTTTAATTTACTTTTTTTTTTTAATCAATGTAAATTAAATTTAATAATGTTATTATTAAGTTCTGCAATTAATTTTAGTTTTTATTATTGACGACTTATCTATATAATTTTATTCACTTCCTCCCCATTCTAATTTGGGCGGGTTTTTAAAAGCATCGATTTATCGGTAAAGCCGATTTACTTAGAAAACAATTAAAATTCTCTATTCTATCAGGTTTTTACATTTATAATGTGTTTCCCCGTATTCAACTGATAACGTTTTCTTTATTATTTAAATGTGTTATATTGTTTTGATAATATGAACATACTGAGAAGCGGTGAATATGTAATTTTCCTTACGTTAATAATTAATCTTATATTCGGATCATTCGTCCGTTTATTAATTTCTAAATGTTCAAGTAAATTTAATTTAAGAGCCTTTCTTTCTACATGTAAGATATGGTTCAACAATATGGGGAACTAAACATCGTAAACTGTAAACTTTGCTCGCTCTCAACACAGACTCTCCCAGTGAGACAGCCACAGTATCATATCCCTTTTATAATATTAAGAGTGTATAGATGAATAAAAAAATATATATATAATAATAAAACAAATATGAAACAAATCCAAATGGTTCAAAACCTAATTGTAAAACTATTAGTTGTTCCAAGTATGTACAGACAGAGACATTATTCTTTTTCCAGGGCTATTTTTTTTTTTTAATTTTAAATTTTTTTTTTTTAATTTCCTCTTATTTTGAACGTCAAGTGTGTAAAATTTCATGAAGAAGTACCAAAATTTGTCTTTTTGGGGATGGGAGTAGACTTTAAAAATCTCATGCAGACAGTGTAGTCCTTCCTCGTCTTTTGTAGGTCAAATGTGCAAAATTTCATCAGCTAGGAATGAAACTGCTAAATTTTATTGCTTTTCATATACCTGGTAGGACAAGAGAGAACCTACCATTTTATTGTGACAATTCAACTTCAGGGCCGCAATATTATTCCCCTATGCGACATCTGGGGAGTAAATACTTCGATGTTGTTGACATATTTGGCTTATTTGTTACAGTTTAAGCATAATGCATTAGTACGGTTTTTTTCATCGAATTTTTTAAACTATTTAACTGTGCATAAAAGCTTCAAATTATGTTGTTTCTTTTTATGTTATCTATTATAATACATATGTACCTTTTCAATATTATTTTTAAATGTCCATGTAATAGCCTGTAATGACATAAATAAAAAAAATAAATAACAAAATTCAGATTTGTTTACAAAACAAACACCGATTCTTCTATATAGAAGAAAATAATATATAATAATAAAAAATAAATAAAAATTAAGTCCTAGTAACTAAGCAGAACTAATTTTTATGATTAAGTAAATAAGTTATATGCTTTTATTTATTCACTCAATACGTAATCTTTTCGTCATGTTACTTTTTTTTTACATTCCTACGAATCCCCTCCGTCTCTGCCCAAATTCCATCTTATACCCTCCATTACCTTAGTGAGCGGGCTTAAATATAAGAATGCTATCAGCAAGTGCTAGCACATAAAACACTGTTTACAATTCTTTGAAATACAAAATAAATAAAAGCCCTACGGTAGCAATAGGCAGCCCGCTCACTGGGTAGAGAAGATTATCTCCACATTTATTCACCTCTAACCACAGTTCACACAGGAAGAGGGAGAAATGTTCCATGGCACTGTACACAAAAATTTAACAATACGACATATGTACATTCCTATGATCTATTGACAAAATCCCATATTCTGTTGTTTTAGCCCGCTATTTGGTGACTTCATCAAATTTGTAAAATTAATTCATAAATCATCTTCTGATACTAGATGCATGATCTCATCTTGTTGCTACTGGTAATCCGGTTATACTACATGATCGGTTCCATGACAATTCAGCGCACGTATGAATCGGCGCGCTTTTCATATAAAGTCATTAAACATATCAAAAAAAGAAGAAAAAAAGAAAGTTTCCTCAAAACCTAAACCAACCTAACCCTTATATATAAATAACAACATTGTTTACCCTGTAATAATAGTAGGTACGAAAGTACTAAAAAATGTTTTTTTTATTTGTATTTTCTTTAAAAGATTGGTATTCACTTTGTGGCGTCATTATTAATAAATTAATTAAAAATTATTTAGTATTCACCACTTTATGAATATACACATATCTACATGTTTCGAAAGAGATTCTTTCTTCATCAGAATTATATAGATTACTAAAAATAATAATGTCAAGTATAGACAATGATAAATACAGAATACAATAATGTAAGAATAGACAAATTATAAACATAAACAAAAATTGATTGAAGTAGAGTAATTCATCAAAAATGTCTATAAAAACTTATTATAAAACATTGGGTAACATATTTGTATTAGAAATTATTCTTATTATTAATAATAATATGAAAAAAAATTGAATAATTCGGACTTGAAATATGTAGATATGTGTATATTAATAAAGTGGTAAACATAAAATAATTTTTAATTCATTTATAGTTTTTTTATTTATATAATTTAGTTTAAGCATTTTTTTTATTAATACTTCCCTAATTGAGAAATTCTCGTTTTTGGAGAGAAGGAGTACTTCTATGGCTTATGATGTATATTATTAAATTCAAGAGTACTACCATGAACATGATATTCTGGTGCCTATACTTGTACAAATCCAAAACAAATTGTTGTTTCGTAACTTCCCCTTGAAATAATAAGCTAGAGCCTAATTTTGAAGGTAGTCAAAACTACTTTTTTTGTAAATTGATCGCTGATACTACTAAATGACATAGGGTTGCATTCATTCAGCAGAGCTAAGAGAATGGCTGATGATGATGGCGATTACGAACACGGATTTCGCTTTGTGCCATCAAGGACATCAAACTATCCAAACTAATAATTATCTAGCCAATAAATAATGCCATTGAGATGAAAGGCATCACGACATTATAACAATAGGAACATTTTTCTTCGGCAAAATTATTTGTGTAGATTTTTCAGTCTTCATGCATTGTTTTCATGACTCGGGGCAAGCGATGATTTCACAATGTTATCACTCGGTGAACGGACTATACAAATTATTATGTAGACATAGGCATGGATTACACAGGTAAGTATTAGTATTGAAAATCGTCCACTTAACATGAACGTAGTGAAGGAAGATTCTAATCACTGAGAATTATGAGAATACTCTAAACTAAAAATGGATCTATGATGGAACCCCCGACATTGAAGGTTTTTGACTGAAAGGAAGGTACTAAGCTAATTCTTCTTCTTTTTTATATGGTGAAAGAGAGTTGGTGGAGGTCATAGTGGGATGCTGAGGGTATTCAGCCAGTCGACGGCATCGAGAGTCACTCGGTTCAGCATAGATGTGCCATAGGAAAACTGATAAAGGGGACATTATTCTAATATGTGTTCTGTTAGAATATGTCCACATGCACCAAATTTTAGGCTCAATTTATGTATCATATACGCACGGCTGTAAATGCACCGTATGCGGCTTAATTAGGTCCACGTCTTCCCGAGGAGAGGAAACCTTGGCAATTTGATAGAAGGGTCTACAACAAGGTGCTTGATTTTCATGTCAGAGGTCTGCCACTGAGTTCGCCACGACTCTTCAGGGGAGTATCGTGATACATTCGGTGTTTCGCCATCAGTCAAAAAAATATCCTGGATGTCAGGCGGCTGGCCAGGAGGTTTACAAGGTCATCTTGGAATGGAATGTTAATATTGACGGCATTTTTATATTCCCTGAGGGTTTCTGTCTCTCGTCTTACAGTGGGCGGTGGTATATTCGAGAGGACAAGAGCCATTGCTGTGAGGTGGAGGGAAGTGTTCCACTAACCGTGCGCATAGCAGTATTTAGTTTCTCGGCGATCTTCTGTGTATGTGCACCTCTAGCCCAAAATAAGCTAAATAAAGAAAATTTATTATAAATAAATAATTATTTCAATTATTATTTTTATAAACAATAATTATTAATCTAAAACACTCATCCAAATTGAAAAACCTTCCGAGCAAAGATAAATGTCGCCGGCAGGACTCGAACCCGCACCCTTCTAATGTCCGGTCAGATGCTCTACCGTTGAGCTACGTCGGCTTATCGCAAACCCGCCAAGTTAATCAATATATACTAGTGTTTCCATTCAATAATTACTGTTTTTATTATATTTTCACCTGTTTTAGATTGAGTGTTTTAGATTAATAATTATTGTTTATAAAAATAATAATTGTTACCCTTTGCGCTATGCACAAAAATCTTGTCTTAAGTTTTTAAGAACTTTAGTTTATCAATTAATAATTATTTCAATGGTTATTTTGTATAAATAGTAGTATTTAGAAAATCTAAACATGTTTTGAAACCAATGGTTCCCTCGATACTCTACATAATTATTTATATGCCATATATCTTGACGAGTGAACCATTGGTTTCGACAGATGTTGATATTAATTTATTGAATAATGGTTTATACAAAATAACCCTTAATCATTTAATTCAAAATAATGCCACAAAGTGATTTTATATTAATTAATAGAGATTTTATTGTGTGTAAATATATGTGAATTAGAAGAAAAAAAATAAAAAAGAGTGCTACCGAGAAACGAACTTTCCGCGTGGCAGACGGTTACACCCATTGCGCTGCCAAACCCTCTTTTCATACCATCGTTTTCATTAATCACATAGGTAAATCAAAGAGTCTTAAAAAAAAACTTCTTCAATTGATGTAAAATCACTTTGCGGCATCAATTAAATCCTTAAGAGTTATTATCAGTATTTTTTGTATGTTGTCCTGATGAAGGGAGCTTTGCTTCTGAAACATGTAAATACTTATACGAGTACATTAAAAACATTGGTTTAAAGTAAGTTATTCTTATTAATTAGTTGATTATTATTTTTATTTTTTTATTATTATTATTATTTTATTATTATTATAATTATTATTTTATTATTTTTTATTATTGTTATTATTGTTATTATTATTATTATTTTTAATTTTATTTTTATTATTATTACATCCCATTTCTTACAGTTAGCACACAAAAAACATATATGTTTATATAAATAATTTAAAAAAATATATGTATATAAATATACAATACATAGAGGAGTTTAATCTTAGTGCGTTCAATTTATGTTTTCAAAGCTCAGATCATAGAGTTTATTCAATGAACCGAGGTTCGTTTAATGTGTAGTGATATTTGTTCAAAATGAACAAATTATGTTAATATTTTTACAAAATGCGGGAGTCGAACCCAAAACCTCACCACCAAAAATCAATTTCTTAATGCTTAAACCAACAAGCAACAAATTAAATATTTTAATTCAGACATACCCACATAAATCAGAATTTAAAAACAGTTTTTTGGCAGTGCTTCCATAACAAGGGTTTGGGGTCCACGTTGGTCCCAGCCAGGGCCGCTGTTTGACATTTGACCCGTTTTTGAAGCTGTCCAGCGCGTCTGACAGATATCAAATCGTCTTCTTGGCATCTCCTGCGCCGTCACTTTGGGTTGTCACGTCGTTAGTGTTTGTTTTTCGTTTTACCCATGACCCCGGGTTCATTCTTAATACTTACAACGTCAATCATGATGATGGGAATGATCTTGTAATGATTTGGAATCCGTTATTTTGTTGCGATGATTTAAAAAAAAAATGTATTAATCACTGACTTCAGAATTAATAGACTTGCCCAAAGTAGCATTTCGAGAGCTGGAGGCAAAGGTCGCGTGAGACCCCTTTTGTCACCAGCCTAGTTCACTGCCGTTCACGTAAGTTTAGCATGTATTTGTCTGCGGTAAGAAAATTACAAAATATTTGTAAAATGGGTCAAACAAAATATTTGGTTTTTGTAGACAAGCCGAATCATTTTGTTTATTTACTGTTTTATTTAAATTGGTGGCACGCCTAGCTCACCTCGCTTATTTAGGTTTCTTCCTCTTGCGTGTTTGGGAATCTCTTTTTATTATTTGTTCTGTGAGTAAATATAAAAATATATTAATTTCATAAAGAGTAATTATGTTACTGCCATTACCTAATACACAAGTACACCCACGCACTGGCCTTGCCTAAGTGGGATTTTTTTTATTATATATACAATATACATAAGTTTGTAAATACGTATTAAAAATAAAAATAAACCTTCATTGTTAACTACATCGATTGAGTATATTATTTTCCAAGTTCTTTTTTTTTGGCATTACTGACTAAGAAATAAACTTTATTATAACCTATGTATTTTTATAAATTAAATGTATGTTACAAAAACTATTAATATATATTTTTTACATTGGACAGTGTATTGCATCAATTTTCTATCATTTTAAGGGATTGTCGTCAATATACAGTTTTATTTTGTATTGGGGTAAGATGAATGAAGAAAGACATGAGGGAGGGAGGTTCTAAAGAATCCACTTGGAAAAACAAGCCTAGTTAGCAGACATGATTCAAACCATTCCAAGAAAATTTAAACACAGGTAAGATACAGGTTAAGAGTTATGGGTTTTTTATAGTTTTCATTAAACAGTTATACACCAATATATTACAGATGCATAATACAATATAGTTAATGAAAAATGATAAAAAATATATAAAGACAAGTATTAGGAACAACAAGTAGTAAGATAAGTAAAGATTTTTATATTAATGATATAAACAATACTAAATACGATAATCTGTATCAAACATACTAGAAGTGAGAGGTTGATAGGAAAAGCTTACAAATCCATGGGGGTAGTTGTACAACACTTTTGGTCAATAAATACAGCATCGTTGAGAAGTTGAGTCGCTCTGCTGATAGACATGTTCTCGTAAGCAGAAGTTCTCGTTTTCGCAGCATAAAAGAGTACCTGGGATCTCCCACGACGATACTTGTTGTAGTTGTATTCTACGCCAAGGTTACCATGGGTAATATACTTCCTCCTGAAACAAATTTTCAGAACCGTGTTAGTAACAGTCACGTAGATTGAAGCATGCAGTGCGTCGTCTTCTTTTGATGTTCCATCAATCTCTTCCCGGATTGTCACTTGGGTAATCATGCATTTTGTTGTTCCTCATAATATGGCTGTGATATGTTGCATAGATGGCTGTAGTATTCGCTAGTGCTAATTGTTTATAGAGTCACCGGCAGATATCACTAGTATATAGGTTCACCCTACCGAGGTTAAAAACAGAGGTACGAGCTCACGGAGCTCACTTGGAATTCACTTGGAATATTAGAGACTACTAATTACAGGACTCTTGCCTCCAGGTTCCTCTCAAGCACAAATTGTAATCTCTTACCGCGGTGATACTAAAAGGAGGTACCTACTTAAATATCTTCTTCGGTGCAACAAAATGCAAATGCATTATTTTTTATTCACGAATATTATGTACATATTTATTAAATCCATAATTTTATTTTCATAATTTGTAATATCTCGGGTTCTGAACCTGCTACTTCCATGTCCATAAACAAGGATTTCTCCACCAGGATCTACCAAAATGCTACTCACTCAGCCACCGAAACAATCCAAATAAAATTATTCACGCAAATTAACAATTTCAACACCGCAAAAACAAAACATTATTCAAATATAATTAATTTTTTTTAATATCAGTGAATTAAATCACGATTAATACTCGGGGAAACTGCGTTCCTTAAAATAAGCCATAAATCAATGTCGAATGCTTAATATTACTTAGAATTATTAAGTGTCTAATTATTATAAGAAAAATAATCGCGATACAAAATAATAAATTCGGTAAAACTCGTGTCGTCAGAAATCCTTCGCAATTAGCCAGTATTATAAATTAAAACTGCTTTGAGGTTCTTTGTACGTGTATTTAATAATGTGATTTTGAATGTAAATTAGCGGAGTCACCATATTAAATTAGTTTAATGGACAAGTCTCTTCCTTTTCACGAAAAGAGTATGAAGGTGGCGTGAAGCAATGTTATCGCAACACGTCAGTGGAGTCATGTTTAAGTGAGTCTCACATTGAAGCAACATGTTCCGTTCAACAGGCAATGAGGAATATCGTACGAAGTCTCAAAAATAGTACTATTACAATACATGAGTGTAAATTACTTTATTGATTCTTTTACAATTCTTTATCTATCTAGGGCTTATAACAATATCCTAGGAATTGTATAATACCCTTCACCTTTTCTATCGAACTGCGGCGTTTTGGCCTTATTACTATTATAATACAATCGCGTGGTTTGATTTACTTGACTGAATTCATGTATTATTTTTTTTCCTCTTTGGTAAAAGATCTTAACTGGATTAAAAACCCCAACCAAGGAAAGGAAAAATGACAAACATTTGGCTATAAACAATTTACTAAAGTTGCTTTTTGTACTTACTGAATAAAATATATTAAATATGTTATTAACTATTTGCTGCACCCTCTTCGGACTGCATCCCAGAGTTTAGTCTTCTGCTCATAAAGCAGAGTGATACGTAACTCAATCTTATCAATATGACTCAGTAATATTATCTTTTTTTTAGTTATCATTTTTAAACGTTTTTTTTTTCCTCATAGTAGCAACAAGTACATATCAAACACATTACCTAATTGTTTACTGTATAATATTTGTTTTTCTCATCTCTCCACAAGTACTTAATTATTATACTATACTCAAATTAACTGGTATACACAATTGTTTTTTTCTATACTATTCTTCACATCTTAACACTTCTTCTCACATCGTCACACTTAATTATTATATTTTTTTCTAGATTTATAATGTTGTCAATACTAGCTTTTTTCCCTTCTATTTTTGTATAATGGCACTTAATATGAAATAAAATTTTCGCTTTGACTGTCCTAAAATGGGATTTGTTCCTAGTTTAAGCTTTAGTCAAAGCTTTTTTAAAATTTATTGTTAAATAATGTGTTTTTCAAATAAATATATATCATTATTATTATAAAAATGCAGGTCCCTTCTCCCCTTTTCTCACTTCTCAAAACTAATGTTGCCATTTCTTACTCTGTCAAAAAAATGACTGACCATCTATTATTATAAAATAAAAAAAAGATTAATTTTAAAAAAAATCAATCAATTCTTAAAGATCTGCTTTTATACTTCAGAAAAAAAAAACATTTAGCTAGAGGCAAGAGCATAGCGAAGAAACGTTAATTCAATAAATGGAATTGCGCTAATTGCAATGAGTGGGAATACAAACAACGGTATATGCGAGAAATTAATGTGTTATTATACGTAAACATGTATGTCATTTCAATGTTTAATTTATATTAAGATGTTTATTGTACATGGTATCTGGAAACTCGTAGTACATGCGGGAAACTGATGAATCTCCATCACACAGAGAACCCAAAAAAGAAACAAAAAAAATTGACATGAGCATACAGTATATTTTTATGATTTTTAATCTTTTCCATTTTTTCGGTAATTAAAGGGTTAAAAAAATTGGAGAAACTCCGTAGCGAACGGTTTTTTAAATTTTTTTTTAAAACATCACAACTTCGGAGTAGATTTATTCGAAAACGAAAGCGCAAATCAAAATAAGTTGTTGAGTATTTATAGCAACACTAGCTGATGTGTACCCGGCCTTAACCGGGATTTAAAAAAAAAATTCGACATAAAGTTATGAAGTATTTTTAATTGATTTGAAAGTGAAAGTAATTAACGACTATTACTATCTCCAAACAAGGAACATTCTTTTGAAAATTTTCGTTTCATTGCAAACATTTAATTTTTCAAAATATATTTAAATAATAAAGTTCTTAAATAGGTACCTACTTGTGGTTTCTATTTCAAAAATATTCTACCCAAACAAACCTTCTTCGTTTGAATATCTATCTGTGACTAACCAGAGTCGAATATAGATATTCCAAGTAACTAACCTAAATACATTGCGGCTTCAATGTTTTTCATACTAATTTTAAAACGTTACATCAACAGTTTTACATATTGGATTTCATTCGAACTACTCTCAAAACCCTTCTGTCGCTAATAAGAACAAACTGTGCTATTTTTCAGGGAGTAAATATCGAGAAATTCGACAGACAGACAAACAAATATTCATTTTTATATGTTATATATTAGAACGATTATCATTTTGATTATAAGCATTTTTCATCCAATGTTATTCTTTGTTTCAATCATTTTAATGTACTCGTATGTGGCTGCTCTCTTATAATAGATATCAGCTCTTACCCAATGAAGCAAACGCTGTCAAAATAGACAAATTCTCAAATTCGAGTAATTGTATCTTTCCATGGTTTAAAATGTCAAAGTCATAGATACTAAACAAAAGTTATTCCACAAAATCGACTGCAAATGTGACGTCGATTCATAAGTTTCCCGGTTGTACCACGAGTTTCAGGGCACCATGTATATAATTAACAATATTGTTTACATGATAATAATAGTAGGTATATAAGTAGAAAAAAATGCTATTACAGTATATTATATATTATTCTCACTCTTATGTTTGTTGCTCGGGAATGTATCCTTAAAAAGCATTTTTTTCCTTAAAACATTGCCCATTGTTTGTTGCGATTTGGTGCAGTGTGAGATAGCATTAAAAGAGTTTAATTGTGATTTTACGAAAACAAATAAGTATGACAAACGTTGAGTGTGATTTGGCATTCTATACTAAAACAAAGGCGATTTGGAAATAATGATAAAACAGAAATATTCGAGTTGTGTAGCAATACATTTAAGTGGCGTTGCGTTTCCGTCAAAAATGTTGTCCGATTTTATCTTTAATTTTATTTGAAAAGATAATTGTAATGCACGTCGTCATAAAGAATAAAACAGTTATTTTAATGATATATAAAACTTTTAATAGATTACTTAGGTTTTTTTAGCAACTGGTTTTGGATGTATAGTGTACAGTGTACAGCTTCCATCGTCGTTAGATCTATCCATTAGAAATTGACATCGTGTAATTATGAGGTATTACACATTTAAAAAGAAGTTGTACAGAACGTGATGCTTAATTTGTCACATATTCATTATAAATGGAACGATAAAACTTCAATATTAATATTAAATTACATTATTTCGGTTGTGATGTGAGTGCGGATAACGTAATTCTACGTACCATTCAAATTCTAAAATTCAAGTTATTAGTGCAATGGTAAGCATAGTTGCCTTCCAAGCAGTTGATATGAGTTCGATTCTCGACCATGGCATTATTATAATTTTATTTAAAAAAAAGTTTTTAGTTTTATGTATTATAATATTCCGTGATCTTTCACGGATCTGGGTTAATTAAAAAATAATTAAATATATATATATATGGAACACTGTGCTTTCTCTTTGACATCTTTATTTTAGTTCCAATCTTTCAAAAGTTTTAGACACGATTGTGTCTGAAAGGAGGTGTTTTTTTCGTCTTTATAAACAGTTTAGCTTACTTTGATTACTGTGCTTGTCTCGCTAGGAAATCCTGTGTTGAGAGCATGTACAGTTTACAAGATTATATTACGATTTTAAAAAATAAATTCCAAAAACATTGCACCATTGGTAATAAAACTAATGAAACATTATACTTATTTTATTAATAATATATATATGTTATTGGTTCTACGTATAATGAGGTTTAAAAAAAACGGTTGATCTTTGATCCGTCTTGACTGGTGATCCAAGTCTTGGTGTAAATTTTATGTTCTGTCTAATGGTCAGTGTAAATATATTGCTTAGCTTTGTTGGAGTATCTCGAATTTCTTTGGCCTAATGTTGTTTTAGGGAAAGAGATCATGTCATTTGAATTTAGTATCGCGAGCAGTTTGGACATTATCAAATAGAGTTATGTGTTGAAAGAGATACGCTAGTATGTTTTTGGCCTAATGTTGTTTTAGCGAAAGAGATCATGCCATTTGGATTTAGTATCGCGAGCAGTTTGGACATTATCAAATAGAGTTATGTGTTGAAAGAGATACGCTAGTATGTTTTTGGCCTAATGTTGTTTTAGCGAAAGAGATCATGCCATTTGGATTTAGTATCGCGAGCAGTTTGGACATTATCAAATAGAGTTATGTGTTGAAAGAGATACGCTAGTATGTTTTTGGCCTAATGTTGTTTTAGCGAAAGAGATCATGCCATTTGGATTTAGTATCGCGAGCAGTTTGGACATTATCAAATAGAGTTATGTGTTGAAAGAGATACGCTAGTATGTTTTTGGCCTAATGTTGTTTTAGCGAAAGAGATCATGCCATTTGGATTTAGTATCGCGAGCAGTTTGGACATTATCAAATAGAGTTATGTGTTGAAAGAGATACGCTAGTATGTTTTTGGCGTAAAGTTGCTCAACATCCAAAACACAGATCCTTCTACAGATTTTGTCCGTACTGCTGTAGTTTCTGTAGTTTTACAATATTCTTTAAAAATAGTTTCAATAAATTGAATTCAACTGTTTCCCACAAACACGCAGATTTCATAATTGCATTATGTTATCAATTGCGTAGTTGTGTAACACACCGATAATTGTAATTAACACAACTTATGTTAATTACAATTATCAATTAATAATTTTTGTGTTTAATTCGAAGAAGTCCATTTAATTTTTTTAGAAAATAATTTACATCAAATTCAATAATGTTAATGTTAATTAAGTTCCTCAAGTATTTTAGTTTTCATTTTATTATTATGGCAGCTGTTTCGGCATTTAAATCCATTTTTAAACTGTGGTTAGGTCACAATGAGACGACTTACTTATATGATTTTATTTACTCCCACCCAATTCTAATTTGGACGGTGTCTACAATTATGTATTACCGGTAAAACCGACTTAAATAGAAAAAAATAAAATTTTCTGTTCTGTGAGGGACTTATATTAAAATACGGGTAAACACCACATTAACCACAGTTTGAAAATGGCCTTGAACACCGAAACAACTGTCACAATAAAAATAAAAGTACTTGCAGAAATTATTAATAACATTATTAAATATGATTTACATTAAATATCTTTAAAAAGCAGTTATTATTACTAGTACAGTTATACGTACTATTTTATCATAATATGTGCTTTTAAATATTAATTAGATAATTAGTAAAAAGGGTCTTTCCTGAAAATCAATTCTAAGATATCGTATAGTGTAGGAAATATCCAATAGATCTCAAATCCATGTGCAAAATATCTTTCTCACATTTTTTTTATTTATTGTATTCAAGTTTAATTTGTAGAACTCCATTTTAAATTAAAGTTTTTAAAAATTTTATAATAACTATTTTCATTCAATTTTAAAAACGGTTGATTGATAAAAAAAGTTGTACTAGATATAATTAATAGATATTACGCGTGACAGCTGTTTCGTCTTCCGAAGGCATTATAAAACTGTGGAGAAGCCACTTACACGTGGTTTTTTAAATTGAATTCTAATATTTGTCTTTAAATTTAAAAACTTTAAAAAATATATATTTAGAAAATTATTTAGAAACAAACACCTTTTAATACAGATGTATATACAAAGAAAGTTTAACAAAAGGTAAGCCAACAAAGTTTCTACCAGTAGTTAAGTACAAATGTTTTATTAGAAAAAAACACCTTTTAATACAGACGTATATACAAAGAAAGTTTAACAAAAGGTAAGCCAACAAAGTTTCTACCAGTAGTTAAGTAGAAATGTTTTATTAGAAAAAAACAAAAAAAGGAAGGGGGGAAAGGAAGAGAAAGATAGGATCGGGACAGGACATGCTATCGATAGATTTTATACTCGTGAATCAATTTATGGTTATACGCAGTGGCGGCTCGTGACTTTTGAGTGACCTAGAGCGCTAAGATTGAAAAATACGATGTTATTGATGTTGCTGAAGCTGAAAATGAAACACTCAAAAGTCACGAGCCGCCACTGGTTGTACGTATTACTTCGGTTCGATATTTTGAAAGGGTATTTATTATGAAGAATGTCGATATTGTGAAATTGTGGGTTATATTGCGCACAAATACGGGGAATAAGAGAATTTGTCCTGCATGCGGGCAAATAAAAAAAATCGGTTTTACGGGTTGGTCTTGATGGTGTGTGGATGTTTATAAAGTTAATGAGCTCTGGCGAGTCCAGGCTATATACTAGTATACGAGTATATAAACCGTTCGTACTTTTGAAAACACATTTATACAGATGCGGTTAATTAGTGTCCAAATTATAAAGCTTCTATATTTATTGTGCAATGACATCATTTGTACATGAATGATAAATACACAATTAATTACGACTTGATTTATGTTTCCAAGATGTTGTGTAAAATAAGTCATCGGCTTTAATTCAAAATTGATAAAAATGATAAATTCACGTCAATTTGTCAACATCACCTGTTTCTTGATTATGTTCGACTACAGTACGGTCTCTGTAAATAGTTATAATATTAGCAGGACTGTCACCCCGACCCCCGAAACTGTTTGGTCTTGATTAGGATTATCCGGTCACCGTACTTTCTGTTGCTTAGAAGTAGGAACTTTAGATTATATTTTTGTGGTTGTCTCTAAAATTGCCTTCCCCCATTCAAAATTTCGTCTATTCTAAGTCTGAACTCGACCCCAATCTTCCATATTCTATATACATAAAAATCAATGTTTAATAAGTTTGTTTGTTTCTTTGTCCTTTAGGTGTGGCTATATTAAGCATAGGAAATGCTTGAAATTTTCAAAATATCTTCTTTCCACCCTCGCGAAGGTTTCTGGATTATTAAAACCACATGGAAATACATCTGAATAGCTGTTTTACCATTCTCTTACCACTCTTTTAACACTCTTACCAAACTGTCAACCATGCCACACTTTGAGAATGACATTTTGCAAAACTTAGATAGTTTTAATTAAAATTCATTTTTCGAATAATCTGTTAATAATGAACTTAATTTCAGTACTTACCTAAATCGAATACATTGAAAAAAATCAAGAATTATAGGTACTTTAAATAGGTACCTATGTTAGGTACCAAATTTGATGATTTTTCACAAACAAAATTCGATTTTCAAATAAACTTATAACGAATGAATTTTTACCAACAGTTTGTTTGTTTTTTTAGCTAGTAATTATTATTTTTTTTTACAATTTAAATTGATTCACTTACTTTCCATAATTTGAAATACTAAAATAGAACACCCATCAAGGTACCCAGAAAATTTGAAACTTATATTTAGAGAAGCAACTATTAAAGTTTGTACCTATTTATTGACGTCCACCTACATAATATTATGTCCATTATGTCAGTTGTAGCGTTACTTCCAGAAAACGTACTAAATTTAATTTATGAAAAAAAACATATTTTTTTCAGTATACTATGATTAGATCAAAAGACTAATAATGTATTTTTAACTGCAGACTGACTTCGGCGAGTAAACTGCCTCTGAAAGATTAACAGCGAGTCTACTGTGCTTGCATTTTCCGTATTCGACAACGTGTTATTAATTAAGCAACATTTGATACGCCGTAAATAACTCGGGTTTTTTGATCAAATATTGTCATTTTCTCACAGGTGTCGTGGCTTCTAGTTTTTTGTTTCCTGGTTTTATAAATTACAGCGTATATAAAATTAAAATACAATAAATTCATATATCAGTGTCATCCGAACGACACACTTAATCGGTAAATGTGTGCCATAGGTATAAAATAGGCAAGATGGGTTTTCGAAAAATTAGATTGATGGGTTTTTACCACTTGTGAAATAATACTGCAGGCAGTAGGTAGGTAGGTAATATTATTTTATTTGAATTAATTACTGCATATCTATCATAAAGATCTTGTGAAAGATCAATAGATAACACTGTTTAATTTTATATGAATGGTG
>JAHDVE020000275.1:0-142064 GCA_022606495.2 Halesus radiatus | reverse complement strand
TCTAGAATAATGTTAAAAGATTCTAATGCCCTAAGCCCTTAGCTAAAGTTCTTGAATTTTCATAAAATATGTTGATTCATAAATCTTACAAGAGATGGTGCTAATCCCTTCATAATAAACAATAAACGTGTGTTGTTTTGCGCGTCACTAATGACAGAACTGTCGACCTGTTAACTGAAGAATTTTCAAAATAACTACGAGTTAAGTCCGATAGATGTCGTTGCTCTGTAGAATTCCCCTTAGCAGACTTCATAACACAACAGCCAGCGTTATGAATTTTCAAATCATTTCAGTTTTCTCTACGCCTGCCGTATCACATTCCGCAATTTACGTAGTTCCAAAGCTGTGAATATTAGAGATCTAACATTTTGTGGGTAGTTAATATGTTTGTCCACGACTTTTTTCAAGTCTTATCATAATAACTGTGATTGAATATGGCCATTTTAATAGGGAACAGAAGTCCCCTATCGTTTATTGGACACCACTAAATTATTAATAGGGTCAACGACCCCATCAATACATTAATATATACCATTTATATTTAACAAGTTGCCATAAGAATTTAAAAACAATTGCTCTATCACTAAATTTTCACTGTTAGAGTGTTGGGTTTTGGAAAGTAACCTTGTGTATTGATGGTAACAAATACGACGGTCTCCTTGGTTGTATAGCTCCTTGATATCTGCTGTATTTACGCTATTTTGCTCTTTCTTCCAATCTCTATTGAACAAATATGATGTTCTCTTTGATTGTATATCTACTTGATAGCTGCGGGTATCTTTCAAATTATTTAAGTGTTACTATTATATTAAGTTTATCCTCACTGTAACAAAATTGTACTGCTGTTTTATTATTTCTCAATTTGTTTATTACTTGCTGATATTTTGATATTTTTGTAATATTATTTAAATCGATTTTATGTAATTGGACTCTGGTATGACTATGCTGTTTTCAGATTTTTATATAATATTTTTTCCAACTTGTGTACATTGATCACAAAATGCATGTACCTATATTGTTTTAATTTTGCGCTACATTTGTATGATGATTGTTATTTATTGTTTCATTATATATTATTGTTGAAATAAACTCCTGCTGACAAGCTACTTGCAGTGGTTTAGCGGGTACGAGTTCCCATTGTACGTAATAAATATTATACAATTAACAAAACCTAACCTAACCAGTTTTCCTATGCCACGTCTGTGCTGAATAAAGTGACTCCCGATGCCGTCTGAATAACCTCAGCATCCCACTATGACCTCCACCAACTCAACTCCACCATATAATAGAAATAATAATATTTGGTTGATAGTATATATGGTGCTTTACAGATATGACGTAACTCCCCAATGGCATAGAATTGTGTTATACAAGTAAATTATTTTCCCTATGCCCATCAAAACTTTCATCAGAGATAAGGCCAGTTTTTTATACCAATACTAACTAATTTTAAAAATTATAATTTCTTCAAAAGATAGGTATTCACTTGGTGGCGTCATTAATAACAAATGAATAAAAAATTACTTTGTAATTACCACTTTATCACGGGGCAAGAGGTTTAGAGGGATGGGCAAGAAGGGAAGGGGCAGGAGTGACAGGGGAAATGTAAGTATGTGTCGCCGCAGAAGTGCAGGAGATATGAGGTAACAAAAGAAAATTGAATAGGAAAGTGCTAAATGTAGGCTGAACCATCGTACCTTTGCCTATGTTTTTGACACAAGTTTTCATAATATTTCAAATGACAAGTGTTGGATCGATCAATCAATTAGTGTGAAAACATAATGTACTCGTATGTAACGAACGTAAGGGCTGAGGATAATACAAGACAAATTCACAGATTCTTTATTGTTAACTAAACATGTCAACAAAATATATTTCATGGTTGGCCTAATCAATACTGGATAAAATCAGAATAAAGATAGTGTTACCTTTCAGCAAAATCATTGGTATTTAAAAAAAAAGTGGTGTTATGTACTATTAGTTTTTTTCATAGTAATGGTAAACCTGAAAATTAACGTGAATTTCGTCATTTTACCGCGACATTAGTATTTTTGATAATAAATTAACATTTTATACTTTCGAAATGTTTTATCGACAAGCTTGAAAAGTCATATGACACGCAACTAAATTCATGTAAAAAAATCTATTTTTTTAAAATAAGCAGTAAAATACATGCCATTTTTGTTGTAAAATATATCCACTTTTCATAAAGAACGCGAAATTTATTGAAAAACGTTCGAAATTGTCAGATTCCTACTAATAAATAATATAATTTCTTCAAATGATTGATAACTTTGTGGCATCATTATTAATTATATAATTGAAAATACACTTTGTATATACCACTTTACTTAAAATATATAAATATTTCTACACGTTTCGATAGCAACGCTATCATCTTCAGGAATAAATGAATACTGAAGATGATAGCATTGCTATCGAAACATGTAGAAATATTTATATATTTTAAGTAAAGTGGTATATACAAAGTGTATTTTCAATTATACAATTAATAAATAATAAATTAGAACACCGACATGTGGTATAGAAGGGTGTAAACCGCACTGAATAATTACTAAAACTAAGGACGCGACACTAGGCAGTTTGCCGAGGCGTAATGAAGTGAGGTATGGGTGAGGCGAGGTGATGCGAGGCGAGGTGGGGCAAGGCGAGGCGAGGCAATGCATGGCGAGACGCGGTCTGGCTAGGCGAGGCAATCCTACCCAAAGCGGGTAAAGTGGGCGAGGCGAGGCTTCGAGAAACGGTTTAGCTGATAAATATTATGTTTTAATAACATAAGGATTTATGTTACCTTCAACTTCACATAATATTTTTACCAGAGGATTTGTTTAGTAAAAACGAAAGACAAGGGTTCCCAACTTTATCTTTATTTTAAATTTACAACCATGGAAGAATACCCTGATCATAGGACGAATGATTTTGCTAGATTCGTGCTCATCTGTTATCGAAGCGGTTTAATTGTCAAAGAGGGTGACCTTTTCTTTAAAGAACTAAAATTAGAATAAATAATTACAAGTCGATAGCCGTGAAAATTTAGATAAAAAGTAGCTCTCCACCTCAAAAAGGTTGGGAATCCATAATTAAGTGGTCAAAGCAACGTTTCCATTCTGAAATGTAGTCTTTCATCGGAGCGGCGGTACTGGGCCGAAATAACAGAGCTATTATTTAAATGAAATGTGTTTGCGGACCCGGGGGATCGAACCTGCGACCGCTGGATAGGTAGCAAAAGATCTTTACCGCTCGCTCATGAAGAACTTCGCGAAGAAGTAAAACGGAAAAATAGAGCGGTAGGTACTCTCGGTATTGACCTGGCAATACTTCGGTGTTTCCTCAGTTTTACTTCCGTTTTACGTTTGAATGACCTAATTACCTCACTATAACCACCATTCAAAATCTAAATATTGCGTGAAATGTCTTTAGCCGTGTTTGGTGACCAGATCTGAATAGCCAGGTACTTTCCAATCTACATCTACCTGATATCCTTCCCTTCCCCACTCACTTTAACCTCATGACATACTTCAATTGGAGCTTTCCACCTCGATTTCCACCAGATGCAAGCAATATCCCGATGAAAGCGAACAATTCAATGAGTAAAATTAGTGATTCAGTTGCTTTTTGCTTGGGATTATTGTGAGCCTGAAGATGTTGACACTGACGGTTTGTTTCAATGCAGATTCAATCAAAAATATCATCGCTGATGAATAAGGAAAATGCTTCTCTCACTGACTTAATGTGCTGACTTTCGTTTTTCAATCCGGGTATCTCTGTTACGATGTTAGATGCTCGGTCTATGGAACTTTCGGGTGGAGCAAAGTTCCACTGGAATCCAGATTTCGAAGTGAAAATCATGCTATCGGTATCTCCATTTTCAACCTCACGGTGAACATCACTCTCTTCGGAATTACTTTCAGAAATTGAGTCTTCGTCGATTTCAATATTGTCCTCTGCATCGGATATCTCACAAATATTAACATTTTCAAATTCTATATCACTCTCATACCTGTCATTGTCAGTTTCCTCTAATTCTTTCACTAGTTCTTCGCCTGTCAAACCACGTCTTGCCATTTTACAAATTAAAAAAAAAACACTTATATTCAATAGATTTCGCAGCAGTACGTAGCGGCTTGCAGCAGTTCTTTCGTAGAAGTTTTGCAAGAAACAGAGAATGAATCACGCTGTAGTAAGGAACTAAACCACGCCCCCGCACTCCCCGAACCGAACGTCGGAAAGTACGGATTGTGGGTAATATTTCCGAAACTAAAAAGACCGCTCGTAGGGAAATATTATTATTTAATAAATTATAAGTCAAAAGTCAACTTTTATTTTACCAATTCGTTGAATCTTTTAATCTTTTCTAGGATTACAAAATGTTTGAATTTCATGGACTTTATAAATAATACGTTAGGAACAAAAATGTTGGCTCAGGTAAAAGAGTGTCTGGCACCGTACGGGAACCGTTAAGTGTTGGGTTCGAACTTGAATGCCGTTTTCTCAGGCATCATGCGTCCTGTGTAGGTGAAATTTGGAATTCTTTTATATTTCAACGGCCTTTACCCGATCTTATAAAAAATCTTACAAAAGCGCCATTTATGAAAAAAATGTCATTTCTATGGAGCTAATTTACGTGTTGGGGTAGAACATGAATGTCGAATTTGTTCTGAACTTTCTACAACATGAAAAAATACTTCACCTGACAAACCACCGACCTAATTTATGTTATACTATGTAAATTTGTTATGAACTTTGTCCAACATGACGGAATACTTCACCTGACAAACCACCGACCTAATTTATGTTATACTATGTAAATTTGTTATGAACTTTGTCCAACATGACGGAATACTTTACCTGACAAACCACCGACCTAATTTATGTTATACTATGTAAATTTGTTATGAACTCTCTCCAACGTGAAGGAATACTTCACCTGTCAAACCGCCGACCTACTTTATGTTATACTATGTAAATTCGTTCTGAACTCTCTCCAACGTGAAGGAATACTTCACCTGTCAAACCGCCGACCTAATTTATGTTATACTATGTAAATTCGTTCTAAACCCTTTCCAACATAAAGGAATACTTCACCTGACAAACCACCGAGCTTCTTTATGTTATGTTACGTAACAAAAGGATGACCCTAAGTTAAATCCTAGCTCCTCGCCATAACAAATAGCCGGGCAACCAATTACGACGTTTCCCTCAAATACTCATAGTAATCAACCAATCAGGTGACTTTGCCGCTCAAATAAACCAATGAGGGCTGAACCGGTGATTACTGACCGATATAACAGAGAGTAACGCGAAGCGACTCGACAAACGCCCACCATTCCTGTGTAGGACCGACTACCGATCGGATCAGCTATCCGTCCGCAGCGACTCTGTAAGAGTTCGCGGATAAAGTGCTATTTTGTCAACCAAATCTTAAAGGCAACGTATTTCGCATGCGGCTTGAAGCCCGTAGCTAATCGTGCCCGTTTACTGTAAAACACATAAGATGGTGACTTGTAATTGGAAACTAACTTAAACTCAGTGTGGAGATGCCAGACTCCTGGACCCCTGCCTGCGGCTCCCGCCGACTTGCCACCGTTCCGATCTTCTCATGCAAGTTGTTTTCTACCTACCCTCTATTATGTGTTGTACTTGCCCTTGCCATAATTGATACACCCGGTTTTAGAACTCCATCAGAGAGAGAGAATTATGTTTAACTTCGTGTCAGGAATAGGACCTTTCTATTAGCTATACGATTGCACCTAACATGTAATGTCTAGTATCACTATACAATAATTTATGAGACTGAAAGAACTCCCTCGCCTCATTTCATGTAGATTAGAAATTGCCTCAAACCCAATTATAAGACCGCGGTCGACTCACTCGACCCTGAAGGAGAGAGAGACCTCATTGCTGTACCGGAATCTGAGCTAACCATTGTCCGGACAAAGACGTACCTGCCTTGGAGCCTAACACCTGGGTAAGTCACGCCGTTATTCTTGTCTCACCAGTTTCACTAAAATACAACACTGAAGCCATCGTGGTGCATTCTCTCCTACCCAACATTCTTTCCTTTCCGACCTCCTAACCTTCCCCTTTCCCATCTTTTCTAACCACAACAGTTAAATTAAGTTATGTAAATGTGTTCTGAACTCTCTCCAACATGAAGGAATACTTCACTTGACAAACCACCGACCTACTTTATGTTATACTATGTAAATTTGTTCTCAACTCTCTCCAACATGAAGGAATACTTCACCTGTCAAACCGCCGACCTCCTTTATGTTATACTATGTAAATTTGTTCTAAACTCTATCCAACATAAAGGAATACTTCACCTGTTAAACCACCGACCTACTTTATGTTATACTATGTAAATTTGTTCTGAACTCTCTCCAACATAAAGGAATACTTCACGTGTCAAACCACCGACCTACTTTATGTCATACTATGTATATTGTTCTGAACTCTCTCCAACATGAAGGAATACTTCACCTGACAAACCACCGACCTACTTTATGTTATACTAAGTAAATTTGTTATGAACTCTCTCTAACGTGAAGGAATACTTCACCTGACAAACTACCGACCCACTCTCAGTCCTACTTTATGTTATACTATGTAAAAGTCAAAAGGCGTTAATGATTAAATAAATAAATCTCTGTCCCATCCTCACTGTATTCAGCCTCACAACATACCACAATTAGGGATGCCACACTGGCTCTAGACTCCAGACGGTTCGGAGCAGCTGGGACAGGTGTGATACTCGCAGTGTCATTCACGATCTACGAGTTGACTGCCTTAGACTAGTGTTTTCCTGAACACAGTTCTGAAATACAAGGTGGGGTAATGAAATGTCATCAATAGATTTAACCACAGAGCACAGAATAGGTCTTTGCTTCGTGGATTTAACTATTCAGCACAATTTGTACTGGATTACATCAGGGAAAGCTACGAAGGTGTTCTGAAATATTCCTAAATTTAGAGACCCGGTGATTAGTCTTACCGCAGCATTAAAAACGGATTGAAGTTTGTTAGTTTCATGTTTAGGAAGATTGTAATAAATGCCCTTACAGTTACCGAGACGTGAGACTACACACGAGTTGATCAGTTATTGCCTCTGCAATGAGGTTTCTTCGAACTGATTTGATTAGTCTTTGGTAAAATATCCGGTGCTGACAGTCCCATTTACTTGGCTTTTTAAGGGAAGGTCCGAATTTAAATAAACACCAGTTTGAATGCTGTTTTTGAAATAATGCCGCTGCAGGAAATAGAAATTGGCGAATTGTCTATGAAATGTTTGCGTTTGGTCGTGGCCGCCCATGAAAATTCGGTCTTCGAAGGATTCAGCTCAAGCTTGTTTGTAGATATCCAGGGATTATTGCTTCTAAATTTTTAGACTGTTAGTTTTGTTTGGGTTGCAGTAAAAATAGAGTGATCGTCTGCTAATAGTGAGACATGAGACCAAATGACTGTATTATTTTAGTGACATCAAGATGTTTATTTTACATCATCATATGAAGAAGTAGAATAGTAAATTGTTCCAGGCATGAAAAACTCTGCAAGATTAGTACAAGGTAGACAGCATTCAGTTGTTTTTCCTTCCCCCAGACACAATAATAAGGATGAAAAAATAAAACACACTTTTACAAAAAATGTAGAATTAATAATAAAAATATATTTTGATACCAGTCAACAACAATCTTACAGTAAGTTTAATTAAAATGTATTTAAACGTTTATAGTGCACAAGACACACTCGAAGTAGAAATGTCTATGCAAGGATGGAATGATTTTAACTTATAAACTCTTGCGTTATTGCAAACAACTGTAGTTGCAACTGTACTTTTTACAAGCACGCGAGAGCTTCCAGTCGTATGGAGGCGTACAATGTACACTCATGGGAGGATTCTAAAACGTTCAGACTTAGTAACAATAAGAATACGGTAAGATTATAATAATTATTATTTTTCCTTGATCTTATAAAAGCTATAATATCTCACTACTTGAGCAATGTTTCATTTTCGATAGATTTTTTATTATAAAAAAAAACATGAAACGCATTTTTTGAGAGCTGTTTCGGGTAACTTTCCACTAACTAACCTAAGCCCAGCCATTTTAAAATCTAAATTGCATTCCGTGTTTAAATTATTATTGACACTGGATATAGCTAACAGTTCTACTGATATTTTTCCCTCTTTCTCACGAAGAACGCATGTAACAGAAAGAGGGAATACCAAATACAAAATACAAAACATAGCAGCAGAACCATCATCAGAAGTTGGAGAATAAAAATCTATACACGCAAAATGGCGAAATAATTTTTTTAACAATTAAAAAATAATTTATTTGGTTTTCGGATAAGTTTCGTAAAATCTTCGAGACCTAAATTCTGAAAGGGATCCGATTAAACGTAACATTTTTATAAGCACAATTTGTAGAAAGTTCCCGTAATCGATAAAAATAATTCCCTAATCAATACACCTAGTTCGTAAGAAACGTGTGGTAATATAAGTTGTCCAGTTATATCTCCATGATGGGGACCGTACTGCTGGTGGGCGTATAAGAGGACCTGCTTTCTCCCTTGAAGATGTAGTCGTACAGCATCCAAATGTAATCGCTTGTCAACCAGAGTATCAGGCACCAGAAGGCGATCTTGGTCAGTCTGTCCACAAAGTACATGCTGCAAAAGAAAAATGTTTATCAAATAAGTGTGGCTTCACACTTGAATATCAACAGATCGATCGCAAAATACCAATATGCACACATAAGGTTTCACTCAACAGAAACTGTATTACTACGGGTGCTTCCGGATATAAAAATTGCCATCGTGTCACTTGGCACTTTTTCACTTTTAGAAGTGAATGTCGGTTTTGAAACAACTTCACCTGTCTTATCATTATTTATATTTTATAATCTTTGGTTAAATTAATAATTGACTGATATTGCATTCAACCAAAAGTTTATAAGTAGTGAAGAAGGCAATAAACAATCTAATTTTACACCCCTTTCATCTGGAGTACCGCAAGGGTCTGTTCTGGGTCCACTGCTCTTTATACTTTTCACAAATTTTGTCGATGAAATTACTGCACCATTTGGTATTTTATTCCATTGTTTCACTGATGATTAGCAAGCATATTTCCATTGATCAACGGAAGAAATATACAGTTTAATTATCTAACAATAATTGAGAAGAACAATCAAAATATGTTAGCAAACACTAATTTCAATTATGCACTTACACTCTCATATGCCTCTTGTCAGCGGGCAGACTACCTTCAGGCGCCTTCAGGATATATTTTCTGGTCGCGTGGATGCATTGCTCAAAGTAGTCGTTAATGTCCAAACCTGTAAGTTAGAAATTAACACATTTATTTTTTACAAAACGAGGCGGCTTATAAAATTATCATTGTCCATTGTTAGACTCCTGTTGTCAGACTTCGGCGGAATGCGAGAAAAGAAACTGTTTTAAATACACACCAATGCAAATTGAATTTGATCAGATTGATTTTCGCAGAAAGCAACCTACCAATTCCATCGATTTTGTAGTTCTTTGTTTCCCGGGCGTTCATGAGGGGTCTAATACTCATGATATTGTCCGACTTGAAGTCCCACTGGTTGTTGGCGTAGTACTCGAACACCTCGAATCCCTTGTTGATGCGACGCTGCACCCTCATAAGTCTGGAAGGAGAAGAAGATTATTTTGTCTCTCTTTGTTAATAAGTCCAATCGTTTTTTAAACCCTGGAATATAAAACCAAATTTATCAAAAATTGTGCACGTATTCGCTTTGCCCAAACCCACATCTTACCATATTTTCGCTCTGTTAAAGATCGAATTTCGCACCGCTGATTAATTGGAAAACTGTGCCAACTAATTTTTACAACAAAATGCAATAATGTGTCTTAAAACCGCAATACCCAAAATTGTACCCGAAACCCACAAAACATTTGTATACGTCAAGTTTGTTCCTGTGTCATCTCGTTTAGTATTTCGAGGTCAGCCGAAGCTAACGGATGTGTTAGGGTATTTTCGTCTCTCCCATACAAGTTATGTCGGTAGAGTCAGTGGTACTCTACATACTCTACATAAAACCCGATGTTTTTTCCCTACTTTTTGAATAATAACTCAAAGGACGGGTGGTTAATTCATGTCAACATTTCCCAGAAATGAATACAAACACGATATTTATGGTAAGATTTTGCAAAATATTTCGTGTTATGGTTGAAAAAATCACGTACATTTAAAGTAATTTCGATATTTTCCACTTGTAATTTCAGGTGAATGATTCAATTACATTACTTTAATTTTTACTTCAAAGCCGTCAGGTCTGTCACCTAATTGAGAGCAGGCGAGCAAAGGCCACCAGTTTCCATGGAAAAATGCAAATTATTGGTGTAGCAGCAATTAAAATATTTTTTTCATCAACAAGGCCGTTTTTTGTTGATAATTTGGTCCTCTGGCTCTTCTGAACAATTTAAGCAAATGTATACATATTTATTTATTATATTACATTACATACGCCCTATATGGGCTTTTACATATTTAGTTAGTTACAACAGTCACACAGGTGCTAAACACATTCCAGTAGGTAAATAAATAAAATAGATAACCTCCATGAAATACAACAATTAAATATTACATTTGTATAACAAACAAATATAGGAATAACATAGTAGTACCATTCCAAATAATTAGCTACAGAGGCGAATATTCAAAATATATCTCACTTTCACTGATACTTTAACTTCTGCATGAAGTCTAGGTACAAGTGAATTTTTGAATGACTCAGTCCTGACATTATTGTTATAATTGAATAAAATTTTAGATCGAGTAGTTGTAGTTGGAATATTAAATTTAATTAAACTGACTATATTAGGGCTGTCTATAATACGAGTACCATTAACAATTTTGAAAATGAAAGTTAGGTCAGAAACTAGTCTTCTATTTGAGAGTTTTAATAATTTTAGTTATTTCATTAAGTAATTATAATTTATAGTTTCAATAGGTAATCCGAGTTTATAATTAACATATCTAACATTATATTTATGTCGAACTTTTTCAACGGAATCAGAGTAAATTTTGTAGTGAAGGGACCATATAGAAGAAATACATTAGACTTGACTACGAAATAAGGAAGAGTTAATAGTAATAATTTTAGTGTTGAAATATTCTCAAAGTCTTCGTCATTTCGGCATGTTGATTGTCTCAAGATGGAGCCTTTTTTACATGAATACCGCGCAAGAGTCCCAATTGCTCACAAACGGCTGGAACCAGTGAGACTATGACATCCTCAATTAGGGAATGTTGTGAGGTTGAAGGTATTGGGGAGGGGAAAGAAAAGAGGAAGATGAAGGTGGTGAAATACCTAGCTATTCAGATCTGGTCACCAAACACGGCTAAAAGCCATTTCAAGCAACGTTTCAATTTTGAATGGTGGTCTTTCACCAGGGCGATACTGAGAGTATCTTCCACTCTGGAACGTGCGCAAATATACTGTGTATTATTTTTAAATGAATTAATTGTGAAACAGCACAAATTAATTAAATAATATTTACTTGCGCACGCCGGGATTTGACCCCGCGACCTTGGGATTCGTAGTCGAGAGCCTTACCCCTCGACCACGAAGGCCGTCTATGATAGGAGGGCCTATAGTAAAAAGAACGCGGTTGGTCTGTACTCACATTGGCTTGTTTCCCGTGAGGTAGAGGAGGGCGTCCACGAAGAGGGCAGGCAGGAGATGGAATAGGAACACGCAGATGTTGTGCACTGTCCGCGAACTTTTCATTGATCCTCCGGGGTACCTACAAATATAAACAATTGAATCGGTTAATACCAATTTTTAGAACAAATTCAAACCGAAACCCTAACAAAAATTTGGGAAAAACAAAATTAAGGTATTTAAATAATAACAATTATTCTGAATTTGCCAATCACGTTTTAGAAACCAATAATTTTTTTGGTATAAATAAACGTTTCAAAATTTTACATACAAATACAACCGGTTTAAAATTAGACAAATTTGAAATTTTACAAATGAAAAAAAAAAAATTACAAAGGAACGGCTGCGCGGCCTGTTTCATACAAAACTTAATTTTGTATTTGATGCCAAAATACCCACCTAAAGCTAATGTTTTTTTTCATCAAAAAGTATAGTAAATATCTAGTACGGCTTAGAAGCAATTTTTTTACATTATGAAATATAGGCCATTAAAGAAATCGCGATTTTAGAGGCACATTTAATAATTATTTGTGGGCTAACGGTGATGTTTTACCCCGTCTGCTTTGAAAATATAATATTTAAAAAAACATTTTCGGATCGATGTTTCAAATTATGTACGGCAAATTTATGTTCCAACGTAAATTGGTAGTTTTTAATTTAATTTAAAGTCCACCATAATGCTTATTTTAATATTTTAATTTTATTTTATGTTTTGTTTTGTATTTTTATTTACGTAATCATATTTACATGGCAAATATGATGCAAAAAACCTACAAATAATTTTCTAAGTTGCCTGTAAATTTTTTTAATTATTTTTTAATCAATGCTTTATAATTTTAAATAAAAATAAATCAATATTTCTCATACGTACTAGATATTTACTAAACCTTTAATTTTAAAAAAAATATATCATTCAGTTAGGATGGGTATTTTGCCTTCAAATCCAAAATTAAGTTATGTATGTAACAGGCAGCGCAGCCGTTTACAATGAATTAAATTTAATTAATAATAAAAAAAAAAATTAAATAGCTATCTCTTAAATTTATTTTCATATTAATAAAAAATTGAACACGTGCAGCGCAAATTTTTACGTTTTATTAATTTCAAACTACATATACAAATAAAACACATAAACTATACATTCTTGCTAAATACACCCAAACTACATTCTCTAGAAAACAGAAGAAAAATAACAGACTCAACGTTATTATTTATTACGTATTAGACTATTGTGACTAATGCAACTAATCAACTTCAAAGTACCTCATCGACAAACTCGGCAAAATATATTATACCCGTACTGAAACAATAATTTTGGGACTAACTACCAAATACATGCACCCATTTCTCGGCTACATTCTCGTACACTTGGAAGTAAATTCACCTCTGCTATAGATATATTTAATATAAGTTTACCCATGTTTAAAAGATACCTGAATGATATTTTTATGTTGCAACGATTATAAGAGCATCGCATAATAGCTTTTTTTGTAATATTTTTTACGTATCTACAATTCAAAAACTTGTACCTCTTTTTTATTTCTATGTATCGTATACTATATTATAAATTATGCAATTTCATACATTTTTACGTCATCCGAAATATAAAAACACGTTGATTTCTTTGTTTTTCACAATGCCATGCACTCATCTTATATTATATTACGCACTTGTGTATTATGTATCATATAGATCAGGCTAGTACTATATTTAAACCATTTTTTAATTTCTTTTGCAATTTTTACTGATATTAGACCGACAAATTCCAGTAATGCAAATTTTTCTAGTTTTTTAAATATGTATCTGAAATTATTTACACCAGACGTTATGATTTAACTGTTCGAATGTTTATAGTGCGTTTTATTTAGGAAATGCAAAATGTGTTTTAGTTTTTTTATTATGTATGTGAATTTATTAACACCAGACTGTATGATTTAACTGTTCGAATGTTAAGAGTGCGTTTTAGTTAGGAAATGCAAAAGGTGTTTTAGTTTATTTATTATGTATGTGAATTTATTAACACCAGACTGTATGATTTAACTGTTCGAATGTTTATAGTGCCTTTTATTTAGGAAATGCAAAATGTGTTTTAGTTTTTTTAATATGTATGTGAATTTATTAATACCAGACTGTATGATTTAACTGTTCGAATGTTTATAGTGCCTTTTATTTAGGAAATGCAAAATGTGTTTTAGTTTTTTTATTATGTATGTGAATTTATTAACACCAGACTGTATGATTTAACTGTTCGAATGTTTATAGTGCCTTTTATTTAGGAAATGCAAAATGTGTTTTAGTTTTTTTATTATGTATGTGAATTTATTAACACCAGACTGTATGATTTAACTGTTCGAATGTTTAGAGTGCGTTTTAGTTAGGAAATGCAAAAGGTGTTTTAGTTTTTTTATTATGTATGTGAATTTATTGACACCAGACTGTATGATTTAACTGTTCGAATGTTTATAGTACGTTTTATTTAGGAAATGCAAAAGGTGTTTTAGTTTTGAGCGACGACGCTTGTGTGTGCTTGCGATGTCTGCTTGGTGCCCAACAGTATAACTTTGGTTGATCTTTCGAGTAATAGAACTGGTGTTTCAGGACTAGTTATTGTGTTCAACGACTCGGGCGTATTTATTCTCCACTTCTCCTTTCTTTCCTTGGGAGGACCCTCAACACAGCATCCCTAAATACGATATTTGCCCTGAGGAAAACCCCAGAACGTCCCTTGTGGGATTATAGTCCATTTCCTGTTCTAACCCCAGTATCTATTACTAATAATAATAACAATAATAATTGGATGATTTGTATAGCGCCGTTTTTGTGAAAAATTACCTCAAGGGCGCTGTGAGTGGGCTACTAGTCTCTACTAAGCAAGTATTTTGAATCTATCGATATATTGACTGTAAACTTACCAGGCCACACCGTTGAGCGGTATTTTGTTGGTGACAATATTCCTTCCTATGTCAATCATCTCCTGCCAGGAGACCTTCACCTCTTGGGAACTACAGACATTGTAGACGGTCTTCTCAATGTTCCTGTTAAAATAAAAACACATTTATGATCTTAATCAAAGATTTCATTGAAATGCTTGGAGTTAGAATTTCAGACCAACTCAAGTATAGAGTAAATCTTGCTTCTAAGTAACTGGGCGTCTTGTATAGGGCTAGCAGATTGTTCAGTAGTGATCAACTGCTAATCCTATACAAATCTCAAGCACGCCCAACAATTGAATTTGGAAGTCACCTCTGGGCTAGAGCTCCCAAATACTTTATAAACCTGCTTGATTCTGTGCAAAGGAGGGCGGTTCGGCTGATTGACATACGTTTGTTAACCGACCGACTGCCATCTCTGATGCGTAGACGCAATGTAGGTATGCTGACTCTGTTCTACAGATATTTCAATGGAGCCTGCTCGAAGGAGCTAGCAGCGTTGATCCCCTTCGCTTCGGCGCACGTGCGTGAAACTAGAGAGAACGGGTCGTTTCACCGAATCGTTTTTGTGTAAATCGGCTGGTACTCGTTTGTGGAACGAGCCACCGGCTTTTATTGATGAAAGTTCAAATGATTTGAATTACACAATTACAATTCGATATTTCAGAGAAAAATCCGTTGAATTTTTATCACGCCAAAACTCGCTACCCGAGAATTTTGTCGTTTTACTGATCACAGATTTTCTTCATAGTTGATATACCTGTATGTAAAAAAACATATGAAAATAAAGACAGGTTTGTTTGACAACTCACTTATTTCCAACGTAGTTCCACGTGCAAGCCAGCATAAGATTGACAACTATGTCAACGGGAAGATAATCAGCGTATTCGTTAGAGTTGCAGTACATAGATCTGATCACTCCCTTTCCGGCACCTGGAGACAGTTTTGGTAACAGATTATTTATAATATCTTCAAAAGATTGGTATTCACTTTGCGGCATCATTATTAATAAATGAATTAAAAATTACTTTGTAATCACCACTTTATTAATATATAACAAATCGACTAAAGCGAAGCTTTCCGAATCAGGAATATACAGAATACTAAAAAACAATAATGTCAAGTAGAGACAAATTATAAACAAAGAAAATATGATTTAAGTAGGTAATAATTAATCACAAATGTTAATAAAAAATAATTATGAAACAAATATATAGCTTTATTAAATAAAAGATTTTCTGATTTCTAAAATTTCAAATTTGTCTAATTGTAAACCGGTTGTATTTGTATGCAGAATTTTTAAATCTTTATTTATATCAAAAGAATAATTGGTTTCCAAAATGTGATTGGCAAATTAAGAAATATTTATTTTATAATATAAAAAGCCATTTCAAGCAACGTTTCAATTCTGAATAGCGGTCTTTCACCAGGGCGATACTGAGAGTATCTTACACTCTGGAACGTGGGCAAATATATTATACATTATTTTTAAATGAAGTAATTGTGCAACAGCCCAAATTAATTAAATCAAATTTACTTGCGCACGCAGGTATTTGAACCCGCGACCTTCGGATTCGTAGTCGAGAACCTTACCCCTCGACCATGGAGGCCGTCTTATTATCCGATTATTATTATTATAAACAGATTTTTTTTTATTTTTTTTATATAAATTATTTAAATAATTTGCTTTTCTGAATCTTTTATACCAGGAACTTTGATAAGAAAATAATCAATCTACTTCGATATTGTTATATTTAAATTTAATGTTTTTTTTTTAACCTTTTGGACATTTATTTCATAATACAAAGTAGAATGGTGGAGATGTGACCGACCCAGGCTAATTTATTATTTATTAATTGATAAACTAAAGTTCTTATAAACTTATGACAAGATTTTTGTGCATAGCGCAAAGGGTAACAATTATTATTTTTATAAACAATAATTATTAATCTAAAACACTCATCCAAATTGAAAAAACCTTCCGAGCAAAGATAAATGTAAAGTAATAAAGTTCCAACTTTATTAGTTCTCATACTAATAAAGTTGGTTGTTTACAGGTGAAAATATAATAAAAACAGTAATTATTGAATGGAACACTAGTATATATTGATTAACTTGGCGGGTTTGCGATAAGCCGACGTAGCTCAACGGTAGAGCATCTGACCGGACATTAGAAGGGTGCGGGTTCGAGTCCTGCCGGCGACATTTATCTTTGCTCGGAAGGTTTTTTCAATTTGGATGAGTGTTTTAGATTAATAATTATTGTTTATAAAAATAATAATTTATTATTGTCGCACTGGACGGACCTTACATTTGTGTTGGGTGGAATAACAAACCAGCTGTTTGGCGATCACAGTCGGTCGAAAATGATAGTAAAGCCACTCAAGGAGAAGCGGGAGCGGCGCGACGTACTTCTGTCATACCACAAGGGGGACAAAATTCAACAATAGCTTCTCGGTAAAAATACATCCAGTAAATCTATGCACCGCGTTTCGATCGATTACGCATGAATTTTCAGCTAATACTGCAGGTAGAGAAATATGCACGCCTTTATAACTATAAATTATCGGCAAATGCAGTAAAGGGGAAAAACGGAGAAAGCTTCGTGTGCAATAGGAGGACTTCTTATATATGGAGTAAAGTGGTGGACCAGTTCTTGGAATGTTTTTTTTTGACATTCGGTACATTTGTCGGAATTTGACATCATATTCGGACAGTTCTCTGACAGAAACTACAATACCAACAATTTACTGGCTAAAAATCACTGCAGATCCGTCAGAGAGTTGATGGAGGAAATATCGCGAAACATTTCCTGCATTTTTGCTGCACCTGGTATATGTCGATTCTCTACCGGACCGCCAGAGAGCAGCCTAACTCGGCTAAATTTCATTGCCATGACGAGTGTCCGAAACAACCAACAATTCTAGCTGTATTTTCGACCTTTATTTTCGAAAGCGTTCGTAAAGCAACTGAAATGTCACAAAACGCGCCACAAGGCAGGTGAACTAAAAACCTTACCTTAACTATCCTAATATCAAAATTCGTTTTGGGGTGGTTCTCAACAATAGCCTTTAGTTTCCCCAAAATAAACCATCATGGGTAGGTTTATTGCCAGGTGAAGGAACTCCAGTTCCAAATCATTTTTTTTAAATTTCAACTTTTAATTTATTGTACATATTTTTATATTCTATTCATAGTAAGTCATAACTAAACAAAGTAATAAAATTATGTACGTTTTTAGAAACTTTAACTCGGAGAATAATAATAATATTGAGCATTAATATTATAACAATATCCGTATTGATAATTGGTTTGCTCATGAATACTCTAATCTATTTCCCTAACAATAGTTTTTTTATATTGCACAATAATTATAGAGCTTAAAGTCACTCAAATTAAGTTTAAATTTAGCGAAAACTAAAAAATATAAAACAAAATCGAAAAATTAAAATCAGAAATAATAATTAAAATTATATAGTCAGAATCGGCGTTTGTTGATCTACCATATATGAGTATATATTTTTAAAGCCATTATGTTTTTCACTGGAGTTCCTTATTACTTCCAACTGACCCAGATTTTCTTTGCAAACAAGGCATCTTTTTCATAAGAAGGACTTTGTGGTAAAACAAAGCTTACCGATCAGGAGTCCCACAGGTCCGTTAATGTTGTCAGTCCATCCTTTAAGCGGCTCTTGCCAAATGGGGATCACTGAAACAATCGCAATGAGGAAATGTCAGAAGAATTATAAATTCAGTTCATTTGTCAAGGTCACAAAGCGTTGTTTATTTTGGATTTGTATTAAAATCAATTAATTTCTTTTGTGGGCGGCCAATAAAATTGATGGCGTACGATTGTGTATATTTATAATTATGTACAATTGTGTATAGGTATAATTTAGTAATTTCATGTGATATCACACAAGAGTCCCAGCTGCTCCCGACCGTCTGGAGCCAGTGAGACTATGGCATCCCCGATTAGGGTGTGTTGTGTGGCTGAAGGTATTGGGGAGGGGATGGAGATGGGAGGAGGAAGGTGAGGAAGTATCTGGCTATTCAATTCTGGTCACCAAACACGGCTAAAGCCATTTCAAGCAACGTTTAATTTAAATTATTTATTTATTTCCACTAAAAATATTACTCTTTTTATTATTGGTAAATATTTTTATTTATTTTTATACTGGGGTTTTACAGGAAAGTTTTGAAAGTTTTAGGAATATGTAAATAGACTCATAACAATGGAATACATTTATTTCATGGCATTTTGCGGGTCTTTGAGCAGTGACCAGTGAGCACGCAATAGTATTCCCTCATATTGGAGAGAGTTCAGAAGAAAATTTTGAGATTTCTCTACCTGAGGGAGTATGGCTATTACCGACTTTCTCTTAGGTATACTCGGAATGAACCATCTGCGGATCAGAAGGGATCGTTACAAATTTCTTCAAACTGATTCGTGGATGGTTCGAAAACTCGACTATCATGGAGAGCATTCATTTCTATGTTTCCGATAGTTATCTCCATCAGCGACAGCATAGACTGTTTTATCTCCCGGCCTGCAGGACCAACTTGCCAATGGTCATGCCGGTGGGGAGGGAAATCTTGTTGTTAAATAGAATCACTTCGGATATCGACATATTAAGCATCAATGAAGCTGCGTTTAAACATAAAGCTTTGTTGCTACTTGTATAATACCTTTACGACATTATATGTCTACCTACATTTTTATAAGTAATTATTTTGAATGTTTATTCTGTCTTATTTAATAATATCTTCAAAAATGGCTTAAAATGTAAAATATATAAAATTTTTCAAAGGAATAAAGAATTGAATTGAATTGATAATAATGAATATTTTATCACTCAGCCACCGAATCTCAAAATACTTGTTTAATTGTTAAATTGTTCATGTTATTGCATCAAACATTAATCACTGTGTTAAAACTGAAAAAAATCCAGGATTTTTGCGAAAACCCTTGATATATCGAATATAGAGATCAAGCATGCCCTTCACAAGCGTTGGAAGGCAGGAGGACTTCAGAGTGAATACGATCTTTTTAGTTTTTACCGGGCATTAGTTAGGCGCGAGGTTCGAGTGGCCTATCGAGCTTACGTGTCTGAAATCGAAGGTAACATCATGCACGATCCCAAGATGTTCTGGCATTACATAAAAACCCTTCGGAAGGATGGTGGTCTTGAAGATACCATGATGAAAGGTGATCAGGAATTTCATGGCTCGGGTGTGGCAAACGCGTTTGCTGATCATTTTCAATCTGTCTACAGTAGAGATCCTCCACTTCTAGATATTAATAATGCTGCCGCATTTAATACCAGAGGAGCCTCTATCGTTGACTTATGTATATTTACGGAATCTGATGTTATGAATGCCATAAGACACATGAAGAACTCGCACTCTATCGGCCCCGACTTCGTTCCCGTATTCTTTATTAAAGGGTGCGCTGAATTCCTCAAAGCACCTTTAACTTTTATATTTAATCTAGCTATTAGTACCTCCACTTTTCCAGAATTATGGAAAATTTCAAAAATATGTCCTATTTTTAAAAATGGTTCCAAAAAGTCAATCGAGAATTATAGACCTGTTGCCATACTTTCAGCTCCTGCTAAACTATTTGAAAAACTAATCCATAAATTCATTGTACCTCAAATAGACGCATATATTATCCCCGAACAGCATGGTTTCAGAAAAGGAAGATCTACGGAAACCAATCTGATGGTTTTCACTGACTATGTTGCTAGGTCCCTAGATAGTGGATACCAAGTAGACTGTTCGTATAATGATTTCTCCAAAGCCTTTGATACCGTGAATCACGATATCTTACTAACAAAACTTGCCCAAATGGGTTTCTCCCTACGTATGCTAAAGTTTTTTAGGAAGTTATCTCAAAAACCGGAAGCAATTTGTCACACACGGAATTTTTCAATCCGCTGATTTTCTTGTTTTTTCTGGGGTCCCCCAAGGGTCAATCCTAGGGCCTCTTCTCTTCTCTATTTTCATTAATGACATTGCAAAAGTCATCCGTTTTTCTCGCTTTCTCCTTTTCGCTGACGATCTCAAATTATTTCTACTAATTAGAAATATTTTAGATTGCCTACATCTTCAAGCTGACATTGATAACATCTCTGAATGGAGCCTACGAAATCAGCTTTATTTCAATATCTCAAAATGCGTAGTCCTGTCTTTCACCAGAGCATTTAGTCTCACCTACCACAGATATACTATGCTCAGTCATAATCTCAAACGTGTTTCTACTATAAAGGATCTTGGAATCGTGTATGAAAGTAAACTTACGTTTCGTGTTCATATCGAAGGGGTATGTCAATCTGCATTAAAAATGTTAGGATTTGTCATTCGGACCGTGAGGGTTTTTCGGGATACCCGTACTCTTAGAATATTATACTTCTCTTTAGTCCGTAGTAGGCTGGAGAGTGGGTCGGCTATTTGGAATCCTCACGAGACGGGGTGCTCCCTCATGTTAGAGAGGGTTCAGAAAGTTTTTGAGATTTCTTTACATGAGGGAGTACGGACTCTATCCGTGGCTTTATCCAACTAACTTTCTCCTGGGCATGCTTGGATTTCACTCCCTGCAGATCAGAAGAGAGGGGTATGCCGCTACCCACTTTTTTAGACTACTGCGAGGCTCCATAGAGAATTCAGCTATTTTGGAACGCATAAGTCTTTATGTTCCTGATGACTATCTAAGACAGCGTCGTCATAGATTATTCTATCTTCCTACCTGTAGAACCAACCTGCCTATGGTTCTCCCGGTGGGGAGGAGTATATTGCTCCTGAACAAAATCTCACAGGATATCGACATATTTTGCGTCAGTGAGGAAAGATTCAAAAGGGAAATTCTATTGATTCTTGAAAGAATCTCTTCTCATTGACGCGATCTTCACCACTGCCTGAATTTATTTAAATATCTTTTTTTTATTTTTAGTATATTTCTTTTTCCTTGTACATTGTTTTACAAATATTAAATAAGTACCTGTAATTTCTCTTACGTATTGAATATAACATGTTTGTAATTGTATTAGAAATTAAATAAAAACATTATTATTATTATTATTATTATTATATATTATTACGAAATCCTCAAAGTGTTCGATAAAAGCAGTAATTTGTAGTGATGTAATCAGACAATCAATATTAATTGGGATTTTTTAATTGAAACAATTACAGTTTTTCCAAATTGCACTCAACACAGCATTACGTGTTGGATAACCTTATTTGGCACAAACTGGTGTTGGAACGCTTGCACATAATTCGGTTCCAAGGACAATTTACAGTATTTTGTATACATGCGAGCATATGTTTTTGCGTAACTTACAGAAATAAGTTAATTGTTTTTGCGTTTAATTTTTAAAACCCCATTAATATTTTTATTTTAAACTAAACATTATTTTTATAAATAAAAATTAATATTTGTCGATCTGACAGTCCTCGATTTTCGCGAAAATTACTCTACCGATTTCCCTGAAAATAGCACAGTTGGTTCTTATTAGTACCGGGAAGGTTTAGATAGTGTTTTGAATGAAATCCAATATGTAAAACTGTTGCTATTACGGTTTAAAATTAGTATTAAAAAAAATGAACCCGCCATGATGTATTGAGGTAAGCCCATAGATATACCACTCTGGTTAGCCACAGATTCAAAAGAAGAATATTTTTTTGGGTAGAATATTTTCAAAATGGAAAACACAAGTAGGTACCTAGTTAGGATCTTTATTATTTAGATATATTTTGAAAAAAAATGTTTCAAATGAAATAAAATTTTAAAATGATCGTTTCTTTGTTTTATTGTTTAGAGATAGTCATCACAAGGCATTACTTTCGCTGGCAAATCAATTATGGCACCAAAATAACAAGCAAGATTTCACAACTTCATAACTAAATAATATAAATTTAATTCTATCTCACTGTATCAAGACTATACAAATTTTCAATTTTATTTCTCAATTTGATACTTGTTGATAGTTTGAATTTTTATAATATTATTTAAATCGATATTACGTAATTGGACTCTATTATCTCTATTACAAAACTGTCCATTATAAATATTATAAATAAATATTTTTTCCAACTTGCATGCACCTATATTGTTCTAATTTTGCGCTACGTTTGTATGATGATTGTTATTTATATATTCAACCAACTCTCATCTCATCAGTCTCATTCATTAACCAATAGTATGCATGATCTGGTCGACAGGTTTGGAGGTATTGTTTATGTATTTGCTGACTCCATTTATACAGTAAAGCGTCATCTATACCAGCACTTGGATGAATCCTACAATATATAGTATTGTAGCGTTAATGATTTGCGTTATAATATTGTTTTGGTTTTCTATTGTATGTCACTGTTAAACATTTGAAAAAGATTGTTCATTACTTTATGGTTTAGAATCTCTATGTACTTGTAATTTTTGATAGCTCTTTATATTATGTTTTAAAATCCACGTAAAAGCCCAGATGGGCAAATAATCAAATAAATTATCGATATTCTGAACATCATGTCAACCTAACATAACCTAACTTGATCCAAGCTGAAAGGGTACGTTTAAGAACAGGAATAATTACCAATGGAGGGTCTGAGGATCATGCAGGGGATGTCTTTCATCGCTTCAACCACGAGACCTTCGGACAGGGCTTTGGTGAAGGCGTAGGTGTTGGGCAATGTGTCCAAAATCCTGAAAATTATAATAAACACCATTAATTCCCTTTGTCATCTCGGTCGTGTACTCCAATTGGTGCTATATGGGAATATATGATACAATCAATTATACTCAACGACAATTTGAGAGGTGGGTATGGATACTGTCGCATCAGGAACCATTTATTGGATAACCAACACCTCTGCCATAGGTCACCCCAAATGGTTCGCTACGACAGGTGAGCTAGCAGGGGTGGCAAGGTTCTTGGGGGTGAGGTTTGTCCAGGTCTTGGCGGGGGATACGTCTACCCACCAACTGAATAGCGGGCCGGATAGGGAGAGGCCGATATGTGGGAGGGGTGGATTCATACGTCCGTTACTCCTGGACATACTGATCTGCAGATTCCAGCCCACCCTCTATACCGTTTTCCTTCCCAGAACTCCCCTTCCTTTCCTTGAAAAAACCCCTACATAACATCCCCAAAGATGACATAGGCCCTGAGGGAAATTATTTCTCTCAAATGTGTTCAGTTTTACTTAAAATTATAAATACTACTAAAATGTCAATTGATATAACACTTTAATGGAAAGTACGCATCAGAATTTTTATTTATTTAAATTCGAACCAGTTTAGTGACATAAAACAAAGCATCACAACAGATTTCAGAAAATACAGTCAGTTTAATATTAAATACGAGAACTAGTCAAAAAGTTCTAATACATAAGTCAACTGTATGTTGATTGATGCCCTCGAACGGTAAACTAAACGTAATTAATTATCAGTGGTTCAATATAATTGAGACCTCGTGTTTCGTTTTGTGAATTTCTTTAGTTTACGGAAAAATATTACGTACTTTTTATAGCCTTGTATTTCTTACAATGTAACCATTACTGTCGTTATTCGCATTTAGTAGCATTCTCCTTTCTAAGTATTTTCAACATCGCATTACCAATAGTATAAATGACACGAATACATAAGTTGATCAGATTAGATAAAAAAAATAATCGACCGATCATTATCTTAATCTCATCACCGATTTATTTAAATAATTTATCATTTTTAAATACAAGGAGACCATGTCACGCTATTTGCGTAACTGATTTATTAACGCTATAGTATTCACCAAATCAATATCCATCAACCTCAAATAAACCAGGGGCGCTATTCCCGTTCTTTTTAACGAAGATTCCTTACGTTTTTCCTTAGGGTTAAAGACTTCTTGATTAACTGCGGAATTCCGGTGAGATAAAAGATTCTAAATAGATTATCGAGAGATTATTTGAAAACACAAATTGATGAAATATCTTCAAGTGACATAAGATTTTGAACTAAAACTTTTAAAAACAATTACATTATATTATAATTCGTTTTTATTTTATTTTTAAATATCATAAATAAGCCTTCTAACGAAGAATCACGTTTTATAAAAAGGTGCCTACCTCATTAAATAGAAATGACCTTTTTTGTCTCCAGTAATAAAAGTGGCATTTGAATCGTGCCGACCGAAGAGGTGGGTCATTCCACTTATTTTAAAAACTCGGTTCCAATTCCGAGTTTAGCTACATGGACTCGATTCCTCGAACTCGGTCTTCATTCCTTTCGGTACGCATAGGACCGCCGTTCCGGAATCAATCTTTTTAGTTTTGTTATTTCCCTGTGATTTTCGTCTTGTTTGGTAAGATGAATTTTATAGCAGTTTTTGTCCTACAGTTACATGGAGTACGGTTAACCAGGTAGTTTTTTGTTGGGGTTTTAAAATATTTTATTATGTTATAATAGGTACACATCAGGGTAATATCCTTCTTAGAATTCGCCTTGAATGTCTGCGACAAAAATTCCCAGTTACATTTTACCCCGGTATTTTATATGTGCTTTCAATTTACATTCATGGTTATATACTATTACTGCATATAAGTAAGGTTACAGTATAATGATATATTAGAGGAGAGTCAGCCTTTTTCTCAAATTGATTATTCATTACGTACTAGTCTTCTACTTTGCTTATTAGTCGATTAATTTCTAATGATTCTAATTTATCTAATTTTTTACCCTTATTGCACACATGTAATATTGTAATATCTGTATCTTTATGAAACGAATGGTGATTGTCTGTTAGATGGTTAACTACGTTCGACAGGTCCTTTTTATTGTTTACCCAGCTAGAAAAGTGTTCTCTTATTCTGGTGTAAAAGGCTCTGCCCGTTTGGCCTACGTAATATGCCGGGCAATCTCCGCAGTTAATTATGTATATTCCAGAATTGCAAAATTTTTCCCTTTTATCTTTGTTATTAATGAAAAAAATTCCCAATCAGTTTACGTTATAAAATGCTGTATTACACTTTTTATTACTAACTAATCTTGCTATTTTATTTGATATCTCGTCTATATACGGGAGTTTTGCCCACTCTTTGTTGAGTTTATTTTCATTACCTATTGGGAAACCTTCTGTTATTTTAGAAGGAGTTTGTTTTTTATTCTTTTTGTTAAGGAGGGAGTCTATTATCTCGCTCGTATATCAATTATTATTTGCTTTTACTTTAATAGTATCTAACTCTTTTTTTTAATAATTAATGTTATTTAATGGTACATATGATAATCTGTGTATGAGAGAATGAAATACCGAAAGTTTATGCGATATGTGATGTCTTGATGTATTGTGTATGATATTATCACTATATGTTTGTTTCCTGTATACTGAAGATTCTAGTTTTTTTTTTTATTTATGATCTGAATCTTGATGTCAAGGAAATTAATTTTATCACCTCCTACCTCCATTGTAAACTGAATTAAATTGTGGTTTATTTCTTTAAGGAATAGGTCAAAAATAAATAAGTGGAAAAAAGTTACAAAGGTTTTTTAATTTAAAAAAATAATTTTAAGATTACTTTTCTTTAGGCTTAAAGACTTCTTTTTTAAATGCGGTTCTGGTTCTCTCGGATGACAGCTGTCAGTTGTCATCAGTGGCGGATACAGAAAAAAACTCAAGGGGGGCGCTAAAGATATCTTGAGCTACCTTTACTTTTATCCTAATCAAAAATTATTCAAGTCACATGCAAAGTTTAAGAAAGTTTTATTTAACTTATTATGCATATAGACAAGACAATGCCATCCTATGATATAAAAAAGATACAATTGTGGTTCTCTTCCTTAAATAATGAATTCTCTGGGCCTATTCTTCCGCAAGGGGGGGAAGGGCGTCCCCTGCGCTCTCCATATGTATCCGCCACTGGTTGTCATTAAGCGAATAACATTCATTAAAAACATCAATATTTCCGTAGTTTTAACAAGAGAAAAACTCAGTATGAAGTAAGTTTCCAATTAAATTATTATTATTATTATTTACTTTAAACATTATAGTTAGTAAACAATATCAAACATTATATAGATGTTGACATTTTCGGCAATGTAGTTCACAATATTTGGCAATTCACGGTAGAGGAGAGTCGTTCCAGTCGAGTCCAATGAATCCGATTTCGAAGGCGGTGGACTCTCTCCGAGATCGCAAATCTGGATTCACCCATTCCAAACTTACACTCAATGAACAACTGAGGTTTTGTATTGGAATAAAAAAAAACTATTCAGTAGTGTAATATGAACATTTTTTGCTATCCGAACAGCGAACTCGAGCGGACCGAAAGGAACGAAGGACTTAGTCCGAGGAATTGAGTCCGTGTGGCTGAACTCGGAATTGGAACTGAGTTCGTAAAATAAGTGGAATGACCCACCTCTACGGTTGGCAAAGATTAACGACGGAAAATACAGAATTAGTGACGTTAAAAGGCATATTTATGATATTTAAAAATAAAATGAAAATGTATTACAATACATTATGATATATTTCAATTATTTTTTTAAAGTTTTGGTTCAAAACCTAGTGTCATTTGAAAATATTTCATTAATTTGTGTTTTTAAATAATCTCTTACAACTGTTTAGGATTTTTTTTAATATGTCTCTCCGGAATTCCGGAGTTAACCAAGAAGTTGTTAAGCCCAAGTAAAAAGATAAGGAATCTTCCTTAAAAATAACCAGAATAGCGTTCCAGATCCACAAAACAGTAACACAAACCACAAATCATTTAGAATACTACAAGACCATGTACAAATTGAAAAATTAATAAAAAAAAATGATAACAGACCAAGCACCATTTTTGCCAAGACTTCTGTTACACCCCAATGAAATATTCTACAAAAGACAACTTTGGACCTTCAATTTGGGAGATTACGATTAATAAAACAGCCAGGCAACATTACGTGTGGCATGAAGATATAGCTTCCAGAAGGTCTAATAAAATTGGATCATGCATATTCGATATAATTGTATTTCTTAACGAATTACCTATAGCGATGAATCTGGCCAAAACCGCAACAATAAAGAGGGAATTTAATGTCCTACATTGTGCTTTCTATGTCGATAACCAAGTTTCAAATTAGGTTCATGACATCATAGCACAGTAACTACCTTGCAATACTGACTTTGGTGTCATTGAGAGAAGTGAATCGAAATCAACACCAAGGTATGTCCCCAAATAGTGGGAATACACATTAAAAGCACCTATTAATATTATTAAACAAGTTCAAAGTTCCAAGTGTACAAAAAACTTTGCCAAAAATATTCTGGTTCATCATCTCAAAAAGGAAGAAAATAGCTATCACTCCTCATACTCGTAATCCCATACCAAAGCAACTAGACAAGCTAAATGTACCTAAGTGCCTACTTCTGAACAAAGAAGTTCTGAATTTTTAGTTGTAAAATTATACAACAAACTCCCACTTAGTATTAAACAAATTAATTTAAGCAATAATTGCATTATGTCCATCAAGACTTGGCTTAAGGAATTAACAAAAGAATAACTGACTAGTATTCTTAAAATACCGCCCTAGAAGTTACTGAAAATACACTAACCAAACCTGAAATACTGAAATACTGAAACCCCCATATTCAAAACCTGGTTCGTCTCAGCATAGGATCTCCTAGTGAGGAGGACTATGACAAAAATTCTGCAGTAAAATGTCAAAATTATATAGAAATTAATAAAAAAAAAAATGAAAAAGGTTAACGGTGTACCTCAAGGTTTGCAACCGGGACACTTTGTCAACCATGTTTACTAGTGGAGCGCTAGAAATATGAAGGCCTTTTGCATAAAGATTATTTTTTTCCCACTGACCGGTATTTGGTTCAAATTAATCACTCTCATTGAAAACGAAAAAACTTATTATTAGAATGTTCATCGCCAAAATCCTGTTCACCTTAGTTACAAAAAACATAATTTTTATTGAAAAGGGGCAAGTGGTTAACGCGACAGGTCACCCCACTCATTCCACTGAGAGTTGATCACCTAGCTGATAATATCAATCTTCGTGAATCGTTAGCCTTTGGAAATAAAATGCAGTGAGGTTGAACTCCCACCAGGATGGTTCAATATAAGTAGCATTATAACTACAACGACGCTAAATTCCGTGTTGCGCTTCCTCCTCGCTTTGGACAGCTTTGGAGTGTCCATTATTAAGGGACATACATATATGATGCGGGGTTACGTTGGAGATATTTACAGGTTCCCACCTGCTCCCAATCGTTTGGAGACAGTGAGAATATGGCATCCACAATTGTGCTATATTGTGAGGTTGAAGGTATTTAAAAGGGGAAAGAGACGAGGACGAGGAAGGTGGGGAAGTACCTGGCTATTCAGATCTGGTCACCAAACATGGGTAAAGCCATTTCAAGTGACGTTTCGGCGAGGGGTATGCGTAATTGCCAATCCTGACCGTAATGATCAGGATGGTTTTGCGATTGCGAATTGTATGTAAAAAGGAATTTATGAGCGACTATGACATAGGATTGAGAAACAAAAAGATAGAGGGAAATGGAAAAAAGGGGCCATTCGCTGTTGGTAATTTAATTGCGTCTTCACTTGTTTCACTGGATATTATTAAACTTGAACGGAACTTGTGTTATCGATCGTCAGCGGTTATAATTGTACGGAACTTGCGTTTTCGGCGGCGTTTTTAATTGTGCTGCTGGCGGAAGGTCAAACAAGGGGGGAGGGGGCAAAGGAGATGCATATAATCGCACACATTATTTGGAAGTAGGCGGCCGATGAACTGACGCGAACAACTACCATATAATGTTTTTGTACAAAAGTTTTTTCATATGATTTTCAATTGACAAAGTAGGCACATCTCGTATGCAGCGATTATTTCTCAGAGAACCTAACAAAGCTCGATAATAACGCTATGTGTCCCGTCGTCGATATGTTTCAAGAGGAGAGTTTTCCCAGAAAAGACGTTGCATCATATTTTTAAAGCCAAAAGTATTTTTTAATTGTTTTTGAGATATTATACCGTGTTATTTATATACTTTTATTTCTTATTTTCTAACTAACAGTAGATGCGTAAAATGAGTTTTGTACAAATTACAAGGTTTTAGAAAATTATTACAAGGATTGGTACCAATGACATGTTTCCGTGTAATATCTAGTGAGTGGTTATATACATTTTACCGGGTGGGGTTAGTACATGATAGTGAATGATGGATACATGGTAAAGATAAAAAAGGTTAATGAAAAAAGTGTACAGTGTATAAGTGTATGTGTCTGTGTGTATGTGTGTATGTGAGCGTGTATGTGTACCCATGTGTCTGAATAGTGCTATATACTGGAGAGTTTTGATTGCGCATTGATGTTACGACTAATACTTTTCTTAAATGACGGTAGGGAGTCAAAAAATATGTTGAGATTTAGGTTGGGACAAAGATTATAAAATGTTTCGAGAACACAGAAAATTGGTGAATTTGCTGAAGCGTTTGTTTTGTTGTTTAATCAGTAAAATAGTTTGGTGCGGCGAGTACACTTCGATGGTATGCTAAGGTTAATTTGAGATTACAGTTCATGGTAGTCTATTTAATTATTTAAGATTTTATACATGAATATAGTTTCGACTATCGTTCACCGTAGTTTCAGAGATTGGAGTGTACAGTGATAATTATTGATGTATTTGAACCGGAGAAACTTAATGAATTTATTTTGTATTCGTACTTTACTATTGGCATTTAGTATGTATTTGGGATTCCAGAGAGGCGATGCATATTCCAGTGTACTTCTGACTAGCGAAAAATAAACCATTATTAGTGTACGCGGGTTTTTAAATGATTTACTTTGTATCTTATAAAAGGAAATTAACCACCACGATATGGTATAACTGAAACACTTAAAATTCTTTGTCTCCCACTCTTGATGGATGCTATGCGGCTTACTGCCTTGATGAGCAACCAGCACAACTTCCAAATCAAGAATTGTTCCAAATATTTACGTTCTGGTGTGGGTCTTAACATATATTGTTTTAGAAAAATTCTGCGGTTGTCCGAAACGAAAACACAGTGAGGAAGGGCAATACAACTTAACACCCGAACAGTCACACCATTGGCTGCGAGAATCCGAAATCACAATCGAAAACTTTCCCACCCATGGAGTGATATTGAAATGGTTGGTTGACTTACTTATCAGTCATAGCGTTGACTACTTCATCATCTAGCCACTCCACGCACTTGATGATTTTGTGCGGGTCTGCTGGGGGCGGGTAGGGCTTCTCGAGCAGCAGCTTCTCGTGGAGGTGGCAGTACGAGGTGGACACGTGGCAGAACAGCTAGAAGAGTGTACGTGTTATATAAGAGATAGTAGATAATAAATATTCATATATAAAAATTATAAAAAAATCAACGATATCCAGATTGGATGAAATTACTCCCCTGTAGATGCACGAGAGAACCAGAAGATGGTAGCAGCCTCAGGGGAGACAGGAAGTCATTAAAGGATTTTTTTTTTTTTTTTACATGAATACCTCACAAGAGTCCCAAACTGCTCCCAACCGTCTGGAGCCAGTGAGACTATGGCGTTCCCAATTGGGGAATGTTGTGAGGCTGAAGGTATTGGGGAGGGGAAGGAGAAGGGAGAGAGGAAGGTGATGAAAAGGGGAAATACCTGGCTATTCAGATCTGGTCACCAAACACGGCTAAAAGCCATTTCAAGCAACATTTCAATTCTGAATGGTGGTCTTTCACCAGGGCGATACTGAGAGTATCTTCCACTCTGGAACGTGCGCAAATATAAGTATAGTAAGGATGCAGCAATAACAATGAGAAGATGTCGAACAAAACATATGCTAGAATATTCAGATTTCCAGGGAGGAGATCACCGATGCATTGGATTGATCAAATACCGCAGACCGACGTGGCTCTTCATGCAGTGAAGAAGTCTTGTTTATTAGGGAAATTGGAGTGGGGGGCACGATCCTCAGCAATGAGCCGACTACTCAGAGAGCTATTTTACATGTTTAAAATGAGGGCGGTTGATTGTTGAGCATTGCTTATTTATTTATTTAACTTAAAATAGAACACAAATGCATTCTACGTATTTCGTCACATACCAGCTGCCTGAAGTTGAGTATTTTGTTTTTTTTTTTCTTTCAAAATTACAAATAAATGCATTGTTTTTAGTACAGCAAAAGCATTTATTTTTATTACGATAAATATGATAAATTTTATCAAGAAAGCATCCCGTGTATTTATATTATTTCCCAAGGAGATGATTAAAGAAAAACACAAATTTTAAATAGCTTTCCTGTATAATAAGGAAATCCAGTGAAAAATATAATGGCCTTAAAAATATGTATTTATATAGATCAACTAACGCAGATTCTGAAGATATATTGTACATAATTATAGGTAGAATTTACAAATCGCTATTTAAAACTGAATAAAAAATCATCTAATCAGAACTATGTTGGTACCATTGCAAACATATTAACATATGACGTCACACGCACATTCTGATTTCGGAATAGTTTGGAAATGTTTATTTTTCGATTTTGTTTTGTATTTTTTTAGTTTTGGCGAAGTTTTAACTTAATTTGGGTGAGTTTAAGCTCTATAATTGTTGTTTAATATAAGAAAAAAACTGTTTTTATCGAAATGGATTATAGTATTCATGAGCAAACCAATTATCAATACGGATCTTATGATAATATTAATGCTCAATACTATTATTATTCTTCGAGTTAAAGTTTGTAAAAATGTACATAATTTTATTATTTATTTTTAGTTATGGTTTACTATGAATAGAATATAAACATATGTACGTTAAACTCATGCTTGTTTTGAAATTTGACATTCTTACCTCAAAACTGATCAAAATCGACCGGCTAAAGATTTAAAGCGTTTTGGTGAGCATTAAAAAATGTAACTGCCAGAAATATTTTGCTAAAAACTTTTAACTGGACTTCTTGGTAATGGGGGTTTTGTTTGATTCAAATAAATACTTTATTTCTACCGTTGACCAGTATTGAAAGATTTCTCACTTCACCAGGATTAAAGTTAGACAAATCCAAAAAGAATTACAATTTTAAACGCCATAGTAGTAAACAACAACTTAGTTCAACAATGATAATCTAGTCTTCTTTAATGAAAGCAATCTTCCCAATAATCGCTCCATTGACATGCTTGGTGTATCCTTAAGTGACCAGCTCAGGTATGGGGGCTCCATTGAAGCCAGAGTAAAGTTAGCCTCTTAGAAGCTGGGCCTATTGTACAGAGCCCCCAATTTGGTAGCCATCTCTGGTCTGAAGCCCCAAAATATCTGAAAAAACCCTTGACTGTGCAGAAACGGGCGATTCGTTTGATAGATTCACCAATTTTAACAAACGGATTGCAATCTTTGGAGCACAGACGTCAGGTGGGAATGCTGTGTTTGTTCTACTGGTATTTTAATGGAAGATGCTCTGAGGAACTAGCGCTATTTATCCCTTCGATACCGGTGCTTAGTTGGGAAAAACGCCAAACGCGCGCCCAACATTTGCAGACGATTGACATTTGTCACACGGGAACGAGTCGCTTCTACGTCTCGTTCTTGTGTTCAACAGCTCTGCTATAGAATGATCTGCCGGCCTCTGTTTTTCCTCTAAAAGACCTCCCACACAGCATCCTCAAAGATGACATAGGCCTTGGAGGAAATTATCTACCTCAGAGCCTCCTATGTGGAATTACTGTAAAAAACCAATGCATTTTAATATACTCACATTCTTAAAATGTTTCTAGAAAATTGTTCTGTTCCCTTAAAACTCTTGACATCAGAATCTATCTCTTCTCCATAAGCCACTTTGTCTTCCAACACTTAATGACTAATCTTTTTTTTGTCCGTTAATATAACTTTCTGTTAGTGGGGAAAATTTTTTTAGTCGATAAGGGTTTTGATTTAAAATTGTTGAATTCAGCTCTAATCAGAAAAACTTAATGAAGATAGACTTACCAAGAGATTTTTGAAATCTCTCGCGAGATCCAGCATCTGTTTGGTTCCTCTGGTATTGAGCAGCACAGCCTTTTTCAATTCCTCATCAAATCTGAAAAGTTTAATCATTATTATGAAACCTACGATATAATTAGCAAAAAACAAAACTTGTTTTTTGCTTTTTTTTAAAAACTGCATGTATAAAAAAAAATGTACGCAATTATAACCTTGTTCTCAGGTAACATTGACATTTGGCTGCCCTTGACCACAATGGTTTCGATAAGGGGCTTCGGTTTCATTGTTGAACTTGTCACTGTTGATTTTGTTGCTTCATATTGTATTTATATTCTCCGTATACTTTAGGGCGACTAGTAAAGGAAAGCCGGTTTAGGTGTAAAGTTTATAGTTTCATATTTTGGTTTCCAGGGCCTAATTCCAGTTCTATTTAAGGATAAGGAATTTGCTTAACTACGCTTCCGATTCCGTGTCAATGACAATACATTTTAAAAGGAGTTTGTGGTTTAATTATGACGGTATTATTAAAAATTATAGGTTCACCATACATACTCTCTGTCAAACCTAAAAAACACAAAAATTACTTTCAATGATCCTGTGGTGTACAATGTACGATTCAACAAAACCACGAAATCCATACTACTTGTTGACATCCTGGAGAAATGCGTACGCGAGCTATTGACGAAATTAACGCCACTCGCATCCAGAATTCTAATTAATTGATTTTTTTGGTTTATGTGTAGGTTTCTTAGCCGGTCAAAACTAAAGGAAGAATAGCATAGCATAATTGAAGATTCGTATGGCACCGTCTCACTCTTTTGATCGAATAAATGATAGGTACTTGGGTAAATACTTGTAAACGTGCGGAACGATTGATGTGAGTTTTGCTTAGCGCTGGATTAGGACTAGGATTCGGAGCGCACAGAAAAGTAAAGTCTGCTAAAGTAAGGTGACGGTTTGCAGCGCATTCGATTGTGGGACTTTTCTATGCAGTGCGCAGGATCTGGAGGGGCACGCAGAGCACCCGTTCCAAAACGTACGTGTGAAGGTATTTGAAATTCGGGCATTTTAAAATTAATACTCGTATATAGACTGGGCGCATTATCAGACGCCTGCCGAGGTAGTGATCACTGTAAATAATAATATTTGGATGATTGGTATAACGCCGTTTTTATTTAAAATCGGCTCAAGGGCGCTGTATTAGGTGTTAGATATTATCATTACCTTGGAGCCTTGGAAAGATTGCGCCTGCATAGGACCAGCCCTGAATGTTTATAGTCAATACATACAAATGAGTTTTTCTTTTGTCATCCGAGAGAACCGGAACCGCAGTTAATCAAGAAGACTTTAGCCCTAAGAATAAGGACAATGTTTTATCAATAAAAAGAACCAGAATCAAGCCACAGGTTTGTTCGCTGAGTGGATCAGCGATTGTTTGAAACACTCACGGTTGTTCTTTTCAATTTTTCGAATAATCAATCTAAAGCCACGTGCTTTGTTAAGTATTCGCTCTGTTTGCCCGTTTCCAAGCATTTTTAAAACTAAATTTCCTATGGAGGTGCCAGCCCACTATAAAATAGTGTCCGCCCGACACACGTTTTAAGACAATAAAGTGACATCAATGTAAAAACTTTTAATGTAAAATTGTAAATTGTAATAGTTAATATTGTATTTATTATGAATACATATCATTTGTTCCGAAAACGAATACATAAACCAACATTTTATACTTTACAAACGTGTGTGTTAAAAATATGTTGAATAAGTGTTAGCTTGACTTTTAACCGCAACGCACATTATTTGATTCGTACATATGACATTTCACGTTTCTCGACGAGTGAAAGAACAATACAAAACGTAGCTTATAATTAGTAAAATAAGTTAGGTTCTCTTCAGTTTTATTTAAAACAAAAAAAAAACATGTTTTTACATTCTAAAATGGAAATAAATGTTTTTAATTCAATATTTGATCAGCGTAAAATAGATCGTAAACTAATAATGACATTTAATATTTCGGTGATGTTTATTCACCCTGCTGGTACTTTTCCATTCTTCTGCTGGGGGGAACTTAACCCACAAAAATCGATATCCTAAATTGATGGAAATTTCGTTGGCAAAAGCGATTTTGTGCATTTGAACAGCGTTGAGGCAAAATTTCGGCTCAACAGTTGCTCAGTAGGGTTGCAAAGAAGTTAAATTTAAGATTCTTCCAGTTTGTCTTAACGTGTCCAATGTCGCGTGTTTACCATCTTTCATTTTAATTTCTTTTAAATTATTGTATTCTTATTTATTTATTTTTTTATTTAAACACTCAAAGGGCTTTTATAGATACATAATTTTTAAATTACACAAGAAAAATAAACAATAGAAAACTTGCACAAAAGTTAAATTACACTCGAAAAAAGTTAAGTTACATTGAAAAAAAAAATGAAAAAAACTGCAACCAAGGCTAAAAATACACACGAATATAAAGGAACAAAAAAATATCCACAAAGTCAATATTAACATTAATAAAACATAATAATGTAAAAAAGTTGTACTTAACAATAATTTATTAACTAGGTAGAAATAATTCGTTTATCCTTTTTTGAAATTTGCCAAGTTTAGATTATTGTCAAATATATCCATATCATTTAAATATTTATTGCCAAGACTGTGTAAGCGTTGAATTGGGGAATGAAAACTGTAGTTTGAACGGGATATACATATGTAAAATGTTAATGTCTATCTTGTAGTTCGTTTAGGTTGATTAAATGCAGGAGTTAAGAACAATCGAATTTACAATTTAACAATTTTAGTAAAAAGGTTGGGTCGTTAATTTTCCGTCTGTTTTCTAAAGCTGGAATTAAATATTCATTAACGATGAGTGATTTATTTGATCTAAAGGTATGCTAATTTTAAAAATTTTGAACCGTAAAATTTTTCTTTGAATTCTTTCTACATTCTCTATTTTGTAGAAGGGTAACCACACTATGGAATTATGTTCTACTAGACTTCTAACTAAGGGATATGTAGAACAATTTTTTTACTTTATCGAAGGAGGCAATCACTTTGTGGTTTGACATTGTAATTTAAATGAAATTTTTTTTTTACTTATAACGATTTAAAAAGTTGTATTGTTCTTAATATAAATCCTAAAGTTTTCATACCCTTACTTACAATTTACTGAACATGAGCAGTGAAATTTTATGTTGCTCTTATTGAGTGTGCAATAAAAAAAATTAAAAAAACTCATCTGAGCCTTTGGGGTTGTCGCTCCTGTCTGGAGCTATCAGTGCAAACAAACTACACTTCGACCATTTGTCAGAACAAGTTCCCAAGCCCGATAGCATTCCGGTTCTCTTCGTGTATCCAAATTTTTCCAGTACTTACATACTCTATGAACATACTTAGAAATTATCTGTACGTATTAAGTTGGTAAGCTTCAAAGGCTTTTATAAGTTATTAATAATTTTACCTGTATCTTTTCAATCTTCTTTGCATATTAAAATAATTTTTTGGCTGTTTGTCCTCGATTTTCTCAAAAATTACTCTACCGATGTCATTGAAAATAGTACAGTTTATTTTTATTAGTACCGGGAAGGTTTAGAAAGTAGTTTGAATGAAATTAAATATGTAAAACTGTTGTTATAACGATTTAAAATCAGTATGAAAAACATTGAACCACCCATTTTTTTTTACAATAATTCCATATAGGAGGCTCTGAGGGAAATCATTTCCCTGAAGGCCGATATTGTCCTTGGGGATGCTGTGTGGAGGGTCTTTTAAAGGATAGGAAGGAGTGAACTTGGGTCTTGAAGGGACCCATGTTGTAGGATGGAGGAAACACAGAGGCTACCAGATAATTCCACAGCCGAGCTGTTGAACACAGTCATAGAAGTGACCCGTTCTCATGTGACAAATGTCAACTGTGAGCAAATGTTGGGCGCGCATTTGGCGTGTTTCCCGACTATTCCCTGGTGCCAAAGGGATCAATGACACCAGTTCCTCAGAGCACCCATTAAAATACCGGTAGAATAAGGACAGTATTCCCACCTGACGTCTGTGCGCTAAAGATTGCAGTCCGTTTGTTAAGATATGTGAATCTATCAAACGGAATGCCTGTTTCTGCACAGATTCAATGATTTTTTCAGATAATTTGGGGCTCCCGACCAGAGATGGCTTCCAAATTCTACAGTGTTTTATTCTATAAATATAATAATATAATTCTGCCATGTTTTATTTAGGTCGGCCCATAGACATACCACTCTGGTTAGCCACAAATTACATATTCAAAAGAAGGTTTGTTTGGGTAGAATATTTTCAAAATGGAAAACACAAGATTATACCTACTTAAGGGCTTTATTATTTATATGTATTTTGAAAAACATAAATGTTTGGAATGAAATAAATTTTTTAAATTGTTTCTTTGTTTAGAGATAGTAATAGTCGTCACAAGGTATTAATTTAATACTAAAAATGAAGTAGATATTGATGGTTTTACCTGATCGTGGCTGCGGCATGGTATACGAAGTTGATGTTGTCGCAGAGCAACGCCCTGTCTTGTACAGAGAGAGACATCCCCACGGTGGACACGTCTCCGGCGATGATCTTCATCTTGCAGATGAGATTCTGAACCCCACCGTGCTGGGCTTTCACTGTGTCGAAGAGCTGGAAGAAGGAAAGAGTTGGGGTTAGTTGAGAGTGACATCTTTATTTTATTTTAGCACATAAACCAGGCAATATGCCCAAAACTTACATACATGAATGTTTACATAGCAATAATAATCAATAAGTACAATAAACAACAACAAACATTATCTGGCAAATATGATAATAAGAATGAAAAAGAAGTGAAAGGTGGAAAACATATTATAAAGTAGGTGTATAAACTAACTCCTTATTGTCACCTGTGCTGATGGTACACTGTTTTGATACTTAATAAAGGGCATCATCACATTATCAGCTGGTGATATTAATGGTAAAACATTCAGTTTAAATTGATTAATCGTGACATTAAAAAAGTCTGTTTCATTATTAGAGCAGTCAGTGTATATAAAGTATTGTAATTTCTTAATATCCGCGGTAAAGGAGGGAAATATCCCGTATTTGTGTGATAGGCTTTAATATAAAACAAAATGCCTTTTATCCTCCTTGTTGATTTTCTTGTTGGTGAATTAATGTAGATTTGTGATAAAACGTTTGGTGTATCAATTGATGCATGTATAATTTTGTACAAAAGGAATACATCAAAAAGTTCATTCTGATTGACAAATACTGTAGTTTATAGTGCGAAATAGGATTATTATACGTTCCATTACATTCTTCATTTAGTCAGCTGTGTGCGGGAATTGAGCTAATGATACTCCGCGATAGACCCGATCATCAGATCTGCTATATAAACCTTAAGATTCAACAAAGCTGTTCATCATAATGGGAAGTAATAGAAAATCATGTATTTTCGGTTTTAAAATTGGATGGCCTAGAAATATCATAGATGAAATAATTAAATACTTCAACTGGAACACACCTTTCGTTTGACTGGGCATTTTTTGGTGAGTTTTGAAAAAACAATAAGCCATCAGACCTAAAAACAAAAATTTTAACTGCGAAATCTCCCACTTACGAACCCCTTTTCCGATATTGTTATATTGTCCATTGTGAAAAATTATGTTTATAGGAATATGACAGTAAAACATTTGAATAATTATGCCTGAGATTTACAAAATATAATAAAACAGGCATTTTGGTGATGTTTGTTTTTTGCGTAAATCGAAACATGCGGCCGTTGTTAAGCGGGACTTTCAACCTTTTCGCCATCTGCACAAGGAGTGCGTGATTTCGTTCTAATTTAAGGAAGTGGATAGCCTTAAGCCAGAAAGATTAAAATTGAAATTTCTTCAAGAAATATCATTTTGAACAGAAATATTTGTTTGGTATCTCAATCATGTCCCGACTGAATATAACAGGCCACTAACATCACGACATAATGTAATTGTGTTGTCTATTTTGTTATATTTATACACATAAACTTGCTATTATACAAATGTATCAATAACTCGTATATGCACCGACTCCATAGCCGGAGAATTACTTTTATTTACAGTTCAAAAATATTTTTTTTGCAATTTTAACATGGAAAAAACATAAGACAGAAATAACATATAAATGAACTTATTGAACCCGTTGCGGGGCCAGTGAGTATATTCCACACAGGAAAATGCGTCTCCCACACAAACGTCCCAAAGAATTTTCCATTTTCTCGGCTGAATGCATAGCTATCATAAAAGCACTGCATCTTGTTAAATCGCACAATATTAGAAACTCCTTCATTCTTCCAGATTCGCTTAGCTCACTATAAAAAATAAGTTCACCCCCACTCAATTCTAATAGCGATTCCCTAACCTGCTCTATTAGATAGAGACCTCCTGTATTCCATTTCACTATCACATGCGTCAGTGGTCCTGGCCTGGATTCCGGGACACCTAGGTATTACTGGAAACGAAATGGCGGAATCTATTGCTAAGGAAGACACTGTTCACGGTCCATTAAGTGATATTCCCGTTCCAGTTATAGACCATTTCCCTATTCTAAAAAGTAAATACAATCTGCAATGGTCCTCTGAATGGAAAATAGCTTCTCTAACAAAAGGTGATCAGTACTCATTAATATACTTTTTTATTACTGTTAAGCCCTGGTTTCATAAATACACTTGCATGCCAAAAAATATATATTTCCTCCATAACTCTAATGAGACCAGGTCACACTTCTTGTCTTAGTCATCTCGCCAGATTCCACATAGTCAGCTCGCCTTACTGATATTGTGGGTCAAAGGATACTCTGGACCATAATTTCTTTGAGTGTCCTATCAATGACCAATTTCCAAACTTTATGCATGAATTATTAAAACTTAAAATCGTACTCACTACCAGTATTCCCTGCATTCTAAGTCTCAACTACCCCAAATTAACAATTTATTAGCAAAATATGTTTATGAAAATGGCATCAAAATTTAAGTCATTCGGGATTAAAAATATATAAATTTACACTTTAACTTATTTGCTTCAATGTTATTTGCCCAAATATTATATCTTGCTCAAAGGTAACTAATTTTAAGAACAATCTGTACTATGAAGATATAACTTATTAAACATGGCCAAGATCTTCACGGGTGAAAGTCATAAAAAAACTTATTACTAAAATCTTTCTTCATCTACAAAAACTCATTTCAGCTGGTTCTATATTTCTGAATATTTTCTTTAGTTGGCACTGTTTTTATAACCTTATGTTATTTTATGTATGTAATATCTACTGGTCCATTTTAACTTATAACTTACATTTTTTTCTTTAATACGTTATATTCGTATGAGTTACATGATAATTACTACCTATCGGAACTGTGCATTCCTGAAAATCACTGACAGTCCACTCTTAGATCAGCGATGTCTTTGGCTATCGGAAGGCTGAAAGATCAAAGCGAACACCGGATACTAAGTTTGGTGGGCGTGCTTTCAGCGTGTCAGGCCCTAAAGCCCCCAATAAACTGCCATACGATCTAAGATTGATTAAAGACTCGACAGAATTCAGAGCAAAACTCACCTCGTCGGAAAGTCATATGCATGAATACTTCAGTTGCATACCTAATTAACATAGCGAAGCTAGCTGTTAGTACCCAAATAAAGTAATTAACGGAACAAATTGAAACTTCATTGTCTGCGACATTGTAAATAACTATACATATTTGTAAATGTAATTTTTAATTATTATAGAAAATCTCAAATAAAATAATGTTTCAAATAAATATCTACTCTTATTTTACCAATAACCTTCTAATAAATATATTATCAATTATCTTGCAATGCCCAGTGTTTTCTAATATTGTGTCCTGTGTGTGCAAAATCATATCTTCTCAGGCGGAAACTTTGTAATTTAACGTTTTAATCTGGAGTGACCTACCAGGTCAGTATGTTTCTGTATCTGTACATAATAAGATAAACCCTAGCAAGTAGTATTTGTACAGCTCACTTGAGATGATTTTTCACAAAAACGGCGCTATACAAGTCATCCAAGTATTATTATTATCATTACATGGGCGTGAATTTCACGTACTAGTATTACACTGACAGAATTACACATGGACGAAATTATACTTGGAGTGAATTACAACCACTTAAATTATATCTACCTGCTGGAATTACAGACGACAATTATTTTTTAATAGATTTAATTTTTAGAGTGTTTAAGAGTGTGTTAAATAAATTCATAATATTTATATTTTTTATTTATTTATTTAAGTTTTTAATTCAGTAGGACTGGGTGGGTGGGTAGTGCAAAACCAGTCTGCCATATCACATAAAACACACACAATATAAATAGAGAATTGAATACAATAAAATAAATAAATAATAAAATAATAATAATAATAAAAATGAAAAAGGTTAAATAATAATATAAAAAAAAGAAAAGGAACGTATAGAAAAGATAATTACATCAAAATAAAAGAAATAAAATGAAAAACTTAATAGATAATAGTAAAATAGAATAAATTAAATCGATGCTTCCTTAAAAAAAACTTATGACAAGTTAAAACGCGTGAATATTTCTCTGCCCGAGGTCAAAGATTGCAAGCACCTTCCTTCAAGGCTAAGGTCGCACTTTGCTTGTCATTATTCATTATACTTTAATACTCATTACGTATTGCGAAACCCGGCAAAAGAAATCGGCTTCGGTACATTTCTATAGGAACAAAAATTTCCAAATCAAATAATGAGTGTGTAAATATGAAACATTTCATTCAGCATGAATCCAACGTTTGGTGAAATCGAATAATCGTTTTCAAATATCAACATTCTTTCGTGAACAGATAATCTATTTCACTGGCCTGTCTGGGGCCTAGGAGTCGAAAGGCGGTAATTTGGAGATATCCGTATTCTCCCGAGAGCATATCCTGTCTCGATCCTATCTTCCTCTTTCTTCTTGTTTTGTTTTTTCTTTATCTTGTTAGCTTCAAAAATAAAACATCAGTATTTAACCACTGTCAGTACAAGAAATTTTGGTGGCTTGTTTTTTGTTAAACTTCCTTTGTATATATAATTGTATTAAAAGCTCATTGTTTTTCACAAATAAATAAAAGAAAACGAACTAACTGAAATAAATTTTTTTTTTTTTTTTTTTCTAAAGTACTATTCATTGTTAACTATTCATAGTTAAAATAATTTACAGAGTTTCAAATTTTCAAATCCCACCGAAACGCTCGAAATCCATGGCTGGTTGGTTTTGAGGTTAGAATGTCAAATTTCAAAACAAGGATAAGCTTTATGGTACTATTCAAACTAAATCATAACTAAACGCAAGTAATAAAATTATGAACGTTTTTAGAAACTTTAACCCAGAATAATAATAGTATTGAGAATTAACATTATCATAATATCCGTACTGATAATACGTTTAGTTATGGTTTACCACGAAGGGGAAATAAAATTAGGTACGGTAGAGAGCTCTTCCATGTTTTGACATTTTACATTGTAACCTCAAAACTGATCAAACTGACTTTTGAGCGTTTTGAAAAACTTTGAAAATTATTTAAACTTTGAAAACTTTAGAAAAAAAAGAAATACGCTGGTATTTAAGTTTGTTCGCCATTATTGATAAAACAATGTACTGGAGTTATTAATTGAATAAGTCCTAATATGAAACTTAACTGAGCAAATTTTCTGATTTTTGTAACGATTATGTGTTATTTATCACCCAACACATATTAAAAATAAAAACATATAAACTTAATCTAGCTGATGAAGCGATTACAATTGTGATAGTTTTCGCGCCATTAAATCAATAATTGATACGCTCATTGAGTAACTGCCTCAATCCGTTGCGAGGTCTGCGTGTGTGAAAAGAGGCCGAAACCGGTTAGCACATAATAATTTGACAATGAATCGGGTGTGAGGTAAAAGAGTAGGTATTTTATAAAAGCGAATTTACGCAACGGACGCTTCCAATTATTGCGGCCTTAATAAATACGGTTACCCAACCGACAGCCGGGTGCTGAGTAATATCATACTTGCGTCGTCGGGACTCGACTTTCTAATGATGGTTTCTATTTGAATATCGATGAAACGGATTTTTTTCAACGCATTTCCGTATCGTTATGATTTATTTTTGAAAATGGTATCATAGACGTCAACTTTTAAGTGAATACCGCGTAAAAGTCCCAACTGCTCTCCGCTGACCGGAGCCAGTGAGACTATTGCATCCCCAATTGGGGTATGTTGTAAGGTACGGGGAAGAGGAAAGGGAAGGTGGATACGTACCTGCCTATTCAGATCTAGTCATCAAACAAGGCTAAAGACATTTCAAGCACTAGGAAGAAATCTTGTTTTAGGACAAGTGACATTGATAAGTTTAGTTCATATTAAGTGCCATTATACAAAAATAGAAGAGAAAAAGGCTAGTATTATCGTACTTAGCATCTTAAGTCTTCCCAGGGGCACCACCATTCGTAAGTTAGTTCTGCACCTGGGAAGAAACAAAAACCTGTGTTGACGGCCTCGCGAGAAGTTATCAGAGGCGGATCATTTTTCAACCAGGATGTCAGGTATTAATAATACACAGCTTGAGAGTTTAAATGGCTTTTGTCGTGTTTGGTGCACAGATCAGCTATTTTACTACCTTCCCCTTCCCCATATTCTTCCCCTCCCACTACCTTCAGTCTCATTACATATCCCAATTGAGGTTGCCATAGTATCACTGACTCTTGATGGTTAGGAGCAGTTAGGACTCTTGTGCGGTACTCATAAAAAAACGATCTTAAGACGCAGGTACTTTTAACCCAACATACCCCACTTGGGGATGTCATAGTCCCACTGGATCCGGATATTTGGGACTCTTGTTCGATATTAGTAAAAAAAAAAAGTTCGTCTCCAACGTCATCCATTTTCATTCCCAATGATGGAAATTATGAAATTTTCAGTTCTGAAAAGCATTCATAAATTTTTATACTTTCTAATACTTGTTTGGTATGGGAAAGTATTCACCAAGAAAATACCCACTGACCAGAAAGTAGTCCAATACAAACCAGTTTTGAATGTTCCGAGATTTACTTGAAGTAAAAAGAAAAATTAGACATTGAATTAAATTTAAGGTTTTATTTCGACAGTCAAATAATAACATGAAACTTACCTAATCCATTAACTAATTAATGCTATCTGACTGCGATTTTTTTTAGTGGTCAAATATTATAAACTTGATTTCGTTCTGAACTAAATTAATAATAATAATAATGTTTTTTTAACTACTTAAAAAAAAAACAACTAATATAAAATAACAAATAATAATATCCTGCTGAGGATTTCATTTACAAAATATGAAATTACTTTATATCAAATTGACGTGCTTGATGAAAAAATAAAATAATTGTCAGGTCAGGTGTTTTAAGGTTTCAGTATTAGTCTGTATTTGGTGTTATTATATTTTCAATTACAGATCTCCCTGTGTAGTTTAGTACCATAGTAGTGTAATGAGGTAGTTAGCTTCATTAATACGGTTTCAAGTTGGATGTCTGTCAATAAACCCAAACTTAATCCGGCAAAGACAGAATTTATTTGTTTAGCTTCCCCTGGAAGCCAAGGCCTCCTTGATTCCAGTCTGAATACGTATATTCAGGATACAGATATAATCCCTTCTACAGAAATAAAATTTCTAGGTTTCCCTGTAGACAATAGTCTTTCTCTTGAATAGCAAATTTCAAAAGCTGTAAGTTCTGGCTTTTTCCATCTTAGGCAAATAAAATCAATCAATCACGAGATGTTTTCCCACTGATGGAGCAAAATCACTCGTAAATTCCTTCGTTTTCCCACGTATGGACTATTGTAATAGTGCATATGCTGGCCTCCCCCAAAAACAATTTAATGGAATCCAGTTCGTCTTCAATGCTGCGGCGAGAATGATATTTGGTGAATCTAAATATTGTCATATAACCCCACTTCTAAGGGATCACTTTCATTGGGTTCGATGCCCTAAAAAAATAGAGTTCAAGATCTGCTTACTGACCTTCAAAACATTGCAGGGAATGGCGCCAGCCTATATCTGAACTATGCATCCGACAGGACTTAAGTGATAAACAGCTTACTCTGAGGTCAGCAGATCTAAATGCTACGAATCGTCTAATTGAACTTTCAAGGTCAAATCCAGCCATCTACTATGATCGCTCTTTTCGTGTAAATGGCCCTCTCATTTGGTATAAACTTCCCCCAGCTCTTACATTCAGAAATTGACTGAATTTAAACGGGCTTTAAAAACAAAATTATTTAAAAAATCCTACTGTTCATAAATTTTAATTTCTCTTCAATTTATTTTTGTAATTTTATTAGATGAATATGCACATAAGGAGTACTGTAGGATTATTAAGAATAAGCAAGAATATATGCAATATGCTATGAATGTACCATATGAACAGAATGTAAAAGGAGCACTGAAGGAATCCCACTGGAATGGAGTTATTTAAAAAAAAATTAAGGTTAAAGTTTATTTATAGCAAAGCGCACTTGTAGGGAAATAACACAATACTGCACTATTTAAATGCTTTGTTATTATTATTATTATTATTATGGTATAAGAAGTTTTTTTTTCAAATGTTGTGTTTGTGGTTCCTTGTTGTATGTGTTCTTGACTCTGAGATCTAGTGTTTCTAATATGTGTGAAAATTGTTGTTTGTATTTATGATTGTAAAGTTGTATTGTTTTAGAGTATAATTGTTTTATTGCCATAATGTTAAGTTTGTTGAAGATTTCGTCAGTGCTAGTTCTTACAGGGACTTTAAGTATAATTTTCATGATGGATTTTGTGTGGTAATGAGCAATTTAAGAATATTATCATCAGCATTGCCCCATCCTATAACACCATATTCTAATAGTGATTGGCAGAGAGCCATGTAGATCTTAATCAAATGTTTTGTGCTGAGGACATCCTTGATTGTTTTAAAAAAGGCAAGTTAATTTTTTAATATATAAGCAAATAATGTGGTTAGTTCACTTTAAACTCTGATCAATTTTTACGCCTAGATACGTCGTGTGGTAACATTTTCCAATGGTAGACAATTACATTGACCATTTGAATGTGGTAAGATATGAATTTTCAAGTTAAAATTTGTTTCTGAATTGTTTATTGTTTATTTCAAAAGTGATGAATTTGTTTTTTTTTTAGCATTAAGTGTGAGTCATATTTTGATTCTGTTAAGAGTGACTTGCGCTTCCTTGAATGTTTCTGCCCAATTTTCCCCATTTAATAGAATAATAGTGTTATCTGCAAACTTATTATTTCACCTTCACATTCTTCGAGTATATGAGATAGGTCATTTATATAAATTAAGATTGGACCCAGAATACTTCCTAGAGGCACTCCGAATTAAACATCAATAAATTTGCTCGTTATTTTGTTGAGTTTAACCGTTTTGCTTTATGTATTCGATGTAGTTTTAAAAAAATGTCAGTTCATTGTCAATAATCCATATATATATACATATATAGTCACGTGGCAATTTTACAACGGGTCGCTTCTACGACTCGTACTTGTATTCAACAGCTCGGCTGTGGAATAATCTGCCGGCCTCTGTTTTTCCTCTAAAAGATCCCCCACACTGCATCCCCAAAGATGACATAGGACTCGGGGAAAATTATTTACATCAGAGCCTCCTGTGTGGCGTTACTGTAAAAAAAAATGTCAACGGTCGAGCAGATGAGTCGCTGTACTGATTGGCCTGTTCTGGTAAACAGAAGTTCTCGCTTTCGGAGAATAAAATAGTGCATTGTATCTCCCACGAGTATGCTTGTTAGGAACGTATAAGTTTACCTTCCTCTCAGCATAGGTGGATTACACATGGTAATTATTCTCAAAATTAAAAAAAAATCAAGTCTGTTTAATATTAATTTTTGATTGCGCTAATCGTTTCAGTAAGGATTATTCGTGGATAATATTAATTGGACAAATAATGAATTCATCAATAACCTCCCGAGCAATTGGTTTAAAAGGCCGACAGAGCCTTGAAAGGAGACTGACGTAAATTTGTATATATTCTGCAAAAAAATAAGTGAAAACTAAAATAAATTTTGTTGATAATGCAAATAATTTATCAAAAACCACTTCGGTTGCATAATTAACAATGCACTTATACACTTACTCAAATATATGGTGATATTTGGACACGGAACTCTGATACGCAATTATGTGTTCTGACCACTTCACCACAAGGCCTGGATAAATTATCCAATTCTCCGTATTTATATCGACATTCTCCACAATACCCTTTCAAAATATCGAACCAAAGTAATTTGTACGACCACAAATTGATGCACTCGTATAAAAGATGTATCGAGAGCATCTCCTGTCCCGATCCTATCTTCCTCTTATTGTTTTTTCTTTATCTTGTTAGCTTCATAAATAAAACATCTGTATTTAATCACTGTTAGCACAAGAAACTCTGTTGGCTTACCTTTTGTTAAACTTCATTTGTATTAATAGCTGTTTGTTTCTTACAGATAAAAAAAATTATTAAAAACTTATTTTTGCTGTCTTAGTAATTAGCGCCCGAAAGCAAATTTGATTGATTTAATATTTATTTTGTAACATAGTTTTATGAACCATCTTTATATCAGTGTTTTCCAAACTTAATATGCCCATGGACCCCTTCTCATAGCACATGAAACTTGACCATGAACCCGAAAGTGAAATAATTCATTTTGATATTTAATGTAATACTTATAGAAATTATAACTCTTCTAAAAATTTAAATTCAAAAACACATTATTATTCAATGAGATGGGTAAATCTGGTGGGATCATTTGAGATAACTAACTGATGTCTACTCGGCCTTGTTCGGGATTATTTTTTCTGGTATTTTTTGGTGGTACTATGAGATCAGTAGATATCTGAAAATATGGATGAAATATGAAGCGTTTGCAAGAACTAAATTGTACTGCGCGCGGCTCAGTATAATTTAGATGGTTAGTTACTTTAGAAATTTAGTATTTAGTCAATATTTTATACGAGTTTTAGGAAACCTCTAAAATGTACTTTAGTACCAACAGGGTGATATAAAAACTGCGTCTCCAAATTCTGGTGGCTTAGCTTCCTTGGTAATTGTTTTTCTCTTGTTGATTTGGGCGGCGGAGCGAGCGGTGTGTCAAGACCGGTATTTTGTCATATTCCGTAAATTAGCCACGCTGTATTGTAACAGTTTCATTCGGTTTAATCTCTTTCTCAGTACCAATATGTATTGTAAACTAGCTGACGAATACCTGAGGCCTTGCTCGGTTATAAATGCTTTGAAGTCATGTTTTGAGGTTATGAGTTATTATGTAAGGTGAAAATATTCATTTTCACGTCATATATTCTCCTTACACTCCTTTGAAACGCGAAGCATCTAATCATCCGTCTAATCGTCCATTTAATCTTATCCATTAAGCTTACATCGATATTGCAAGAATTTTTCTGATCCCCAATTTCTTAACACGGTTATACATGGTTATACCACACACACTCCTCAGGGATCTCATTTGTAAATTTACAGCATTATAGTGTATTTTCATCTTTCACCTACAAGTTTCATATGCCACTAGTATAAATTAGGGATGGTATCATGATTCCATTATGGAACTGGTAGTGTCACCGGTAGTGTATTTTATTATCAGCGTTAACGGCGTTCAGACTTCCATTGAAGGAGTTTCTTGTATTTATCCTTCATTCAATATCCTTATCAGCCTTTCCGTCTTTTGTAAACATATTCCCCGAATACACAAAACAAATACGAATAACTCACCCACTTGCTCCAAGTATTCGTAAGTTGTCCACAAATAACGTTTTTTTGAAAATTAAACTTTAAACGAACCTTTTGGAATGTTGTAGTACATTATAAAATAATGTTTAAAAAAAATAAATTTTAAGTAAAATAAATTTAATAATGTAATTATTAAGTTCTGCAAGCATTTTAGTTTTTATTATTGTGACAGCTGTTTCGGCGTTCAAGGTCAAGGAAATGTGACAACGCTACCTATATAGGACAGACGGGAAGGGCTTTCTCAATTAGATTCAAAGAATATACGATGTTATACTAATAAAAGCACTTCTTCAAAATTAGCAGAATATCTCTTAGTGAATAATCACGTCCCGCTTGACAATAATACACCTAAACCATTTCATATAGAAAGAAAGGGTCTTAGATTAAATTTACTTGAAAATTTTAAAAATAATAAACCAATGAATGATCCTAATATAACATTAATTAATAAATTAAGGAAAATTATTTATTCACCACTTCAACTAAATCGGTTTTACCTCTAATAAATAATTATTTTAAACAACCGTCCAAATTAGAATTGGGGGGGGAGGGGGGAGTAGATTAAATCATATAAATAAGTCGTCACGATGTGGATTAACAACAGTTTGAAAATGGCCTTAAACGCTGAAACAGCTGTCACAATAATAAAAACTAAAAATACTTGCAGAACTTAATAATGATATTATTAAATTTTATTTGCATTAAATTACATAAAAAAATAAATTAATGAAGTTCTACGAATAAAACACAAAAAAAAACAATTAATATATTAAAAAAGATCCAATCAATGTTCGAACTTATCACAACACGTAGAATAATTGCGAAATTTGAACATATCTCAGCTGGAACTGACATCCTCAATGAATATGGTAATCCGTTTTTATTCCCAGTACGTTTCATTCCTGTTTTGTTATACATATTTCACCTTTTGCGGCGTCCGATGATCTCGGAGGTCAAGTTGAAGTAAACCGTATTGTGTCTCTCAAAAAACTACTCTTTATTGCGTTAAATTCAACGGTATCTAATGTCAGCGCTGAGCTAATGCGTAATAATGAAAGATACATAAATACGTATATACACATACGTACTCCAAATTTATATATTGGACTACCTGATGTGTACCCGTCCTTGCTCGGGTTTTTTTTTGGAAAAGTTGTGAAGTTGTGAATTCTTGCTTTTCGTTTGGGTGCCATAGTTTATTTGACAGCGAAAGTAATGCTTTTAATGCCCTTAATGACGAATATTACTATCTCTAAATAAAGAAACAATTTGAAAATTTTATTTCATTCCGAACGTTTATTTTTTCAAAACATATCTAAATAATAAAGTCCTTAAGTAGGTACCCACTTTTCATTTTGAAAATATTCTACCCAAACAAACTATCTTCTTTAGAATATGCAATCTGTGGGTAACCAGAGTGGAATATCTATGGGCTAACCTCAATACAAAATGGCAGGTTCAATGTTTTTCATACTAACCTTAAAACGTTATAGCAACATTTTTACATATTGGATTTCATTCAAACTACTCTATAAACCTTCCCGGCACTAATAAGAACAAACTGGTCGAGTAATTTTCGAGAAAATCGAGGATAGACAGACAGAAAAAACATTCATTTTTATGCGTTAAGAAATAGATACGTTCGCATACTGAGCTTCGAACAAAAACTGTAATCTATTTACAAGGCCAATACTAAAATAATGGCTATGTGAAACAATATTTCTTTCTTCAAATCACTTTTTTTTAAATGTCGACAGGTTTCGGAACAACCGTTTCTTTATCGGGGCAAAATATGTACTAAATTCTCCTTTTTTATTTTTTTTATTGCGTTTTAGTTTTATTTATAAAATTCCTTTTTTTTTCATTCACAACTCGCTCTACCTCAACCTTTCCTCCCATCCTTTACTAATCCCTAGTCACGTATTTTCTGCTAAAGGTACTAACATAAAAGTGTTAAATTATATATATTAACAGTATTAAAAGGTTAGAAAAATTAGAGCAGATACTGTTGTCATGATGAATATTCATATTTTTTAATAATTTATACATTAATACTCTATTAATAATGTTATTGTGTGTAATTCGTAGAACCCGATTGAACATTATTTTTTTTTAATTGAAAGTAAATCAAATTGAAGAATGTGATTATTTATTTATTCAAGTGTTTTATTTTAATATTCGAATTTAAATTTATATTAAGGGGAACGGCTGCGCTGCCTGTTCCATACATAATTTAATTTTAGATTTGAGGCCAAAATACAAACTGAACGATATATTTTTTTTAATTAAAGGTGTAGTAAATATCTAGTACGGATGAGAAGTATTTTATTTATTTTTGTTTTAAATTATGAAATATATGCCATGAAAAAAAACTATAATTTTAGAGGCAACTTAGAAAATTATTTGCGGGTTTATCGTATTTAAAATTTTGTTTATCATATTTGCTATGTTAATAGGATTACGTAAATAAAAATATAAATACAAAACATTAAAAAAATAAATAAATTCGGGTCGATATTTTAAATTATGTACACCAAATTTGTGTTCCAGTGTATATTGCTCGTTTTTAATTTAATTTTTAAGTCCGCCAAAATGCTTATTTCGATTGTTTTTTAAAAAATTATTATTTTATATTTTATTATTAAATTTTCAAAGCAAACGAGGTCATTTTTATTTTTACATAACTCGAATAATTGTTATAATCGCGATAAATCAATCCCTATTATGACCTATATTTCATAATGTAAAATTAAATTAAATAAATTACTTCTGATCCGTACTAGATATTTACTATACTTTTTTATGAAATAAGAGATCATTAGGTTTAGGTAAGTTTTTGGCCTCAAGTCCAAAATTAAGCTTTGTATGAAACAGGCCGCGCAGCCGTTGCTCTTAACAAGTGATTACGTAGGTACCTCCCTACCTATAATACAATTACATTATTTAGGAGTTCCTTCTACAGTCCATTTAAAAAAACAACATAATTTGCTTTGTGCGGTTCGTACATCCGCGAACTTTAAAAAAAATACTTATTTATGTTATATTGGATATAGGTAGATATATTTTTTTATGGTTTTTGTTTTGTCTTGTCATGCTTCACACGCTTTTATAGATATACAAATGCATTAAAATAATGTCAAATTACGGAGGAAAACATTAGGTCTCCGCGGTTGAGTGGTTACGATACATCACCACGAATCTGCAGGTTACGGGTTCAAATCCCGGCGTGCGCAAGGAAAGTTTATTTGATTAATTTGTGTTATTTAAAATAATACGTAGTCTATTTACGGCACGTTCCAGAGTTGTAGATACTGTCAGTATCGCCCTGTTGAAAGACCACCATTCAAAATCGAAAAGTTGCTTGAAATGGCTTTAACCGTGTTTGGTGACCAGATCTGAATAGTCAGATTATTTCTCACTTTCATCCTTCCCCTACTCAATACCTTCAACCTCACAACATACCCCAATTGGGGATGCCATTGTCTCACTGGTTGGGAGCAGCTGTAACTCACATAAATAAAAATAAACCTACAAAGAATAATAAATACCAACAATTTAAAATGAAATATGAAATCAAATAATAATTTTCGGAATACTAAAGATTTAAAAAAAAAGTATAAATACACCACTATGATTTTGAAATATTAAAATAAAATAAAATATCCAATCGTAGTTTAGATACCTATCTAATAACTCATAATTTAAAATTAGGGAATGATACAGACGAATTAGTGAAAGTAACAATTTGAAAACCTAAAATTATGTATTAACATTTGAAAATTAAAAATAAATTGCCGTTGGGTGCAACGGGCAAAACAATAGCCATTAGCCTTCGTGAATATAATAAGATAGAGAGAATACGAGCTTTGATATAATAATAATAACAAAGCATTTATATAGCGCAGTTTTGTGTTGTTTCACTTCAAGTGCGCTTTACTATAAATAAACTTAAAAATGATTAAATAACTCCATTCAGTGGTATCCTACAGTGCTACTTTATTATGTTATATTATGTTTTAGTTTATGATAACCTAAAGGTAGGTTAGGTTTGATTGGTTAGGTTAGGTTAGACTAGGTTGTTCAATCGGGTAAACTGAAATGTGCGAGTAACGTGACAAATTATAATTTAAATGGAAAAATAATTAAAAATTTGCCGGCATATCAATTTGCAAGCAAGCATTTATATTTGGGAATAACGATAAAACTTAGACTTACCTCCGCTGGATGCAACGGAAAAACATTAGTTACTTTAAAAATTACGTAGATGACTAAATAATATTAATAAAAGCTAAAACTAGAATTTTAATAATTTTGTAATTTAAAAAAGCTTTATTTATTTCTGTTTTGGTTAAAGGTGATTTTTAAACGGTTAATTTATTTATTTTCTGACAATATTTTCCTCAATTTATTATTGTTTTGTAATAGAGTAGAGAAGGAATGTTTCCTGTTTCGATAAATTTGATGTTGTAGTTTTATTACTGCATTGCCAAAATGAAAAACAGATATTTTTATGGCAAAGGGGACAAACAACAGTATTTAATTCGGAAAATAAGAATGGAATTTCTAACCATCGCTAAATGAGTAGATAACCACCCACCTCAAACTTAGAAAAACTAAAATATAAACGGATTGAAATTCGCTGTGGGCGCCTCCGCAGGTATGCTCTAAGTACGCTCTAATTTTTCTAAATTCTGCTAAAATTGATAAAGAAACGTTTTAAAAAACCATTTAAAAAAAATATATATACATATATTTTTTTAAATTTGCAGAACATCTCTTAGTGAATAATCACATCCTGCTTAACAAAAACGAGCCTAAACCCTCACATATAGAAAGAATGTTTTTTTTTGTAATGCGGATTACAAATCTTTGATTACGTTTATTTACAAAAACGCAACGATAAATGATTAAACACACTTTTCTCTTTAAAAATCATATTTGTATTTTAAATATTTTGTAAAACATACAATGGGACGGTCAGAAAAAAGTAATATTTCTGATTAAATTTTGATAAATGCTAAGCCTATGTTTATAATATTTTTCTAGTTAAAAACATTATGTTTATCGTATTGCACAATAATACTATCATTATTTTGAATTAATAAATATTAACTCTCCGACGTCCCCCTCCCCCTTAAATAATTATACGATTTTTTTAGTTTATTTTGTAAAATTTACAGATATTGGACCGAAAAATTCCAGACACGCAATTTTTTATAGTTTTTTTATTATGTACCGGATATACTTAATAATTTATTTTTATATTTATTGCTTTTAATAATTTATAATTTATGATAAAAATATATGAAAACATCATAAGAGTTTTGTTATAGAGATACTAGAGTCAAATTAAATAATATCGATTTAAATAATTTCATACAAATATCGGCAAGTCTTAAACAAATTGAGACATAAAAAAAACAGCAGTACAGTTTTGTTACATTGATGATAGATTTAATATAACAGTAACACATACATAATTTGAAAGATACCCGCACCTATCAAGTAGATATACAATGAAGGGGTCCATCATATTTGTTCAATAGACAATTTAAGAAACAGTAAATTAGCCTAAATACGGCAGGTATCAAGGAGCTATACAACCAATGAGACCGTCAAATTTGTTACCATCAATACACAAGGTTACTTTCCAAAAGCCAACACTTTAATATCAGTGAGAATTTCGTCATAGAGCATTTGTTTTTAAATTCGTATGGCATATTGTTAAATGTAAACGATACAATGTATTGAAGGGTTCGTTGACCATATTTATTTTGAAATATTGGCACATCATTCCTATATTTTGTGTGAATCGCGTATTGTGTACATGATCCGCATCCATTCAAATATCGATGTGGATGTATATCGGTGCATCGTGTCAAAATTTAATTAATATCTTTAAATGTTTACCAATGTTTTGAAATGCCAAATCTACCTCTTAAGATCATCCCACGATATGTTTTAGTTTCCGACCTCGAGACTGTGTAGTGTGTAATATACAATCAATGTAATGCCTTTACAAATATAATTATGCGTGATGACTGCACATTATAAATCAGTGGCTAGTGTTCCCAGTCACAGGTATAGATTCTCTGCAGTTTACTGCGGCCTGCAAACATTCATCCCAAGTGTTAGTAAACACTAAACTTCTTACTTACCTAGCTTTAGGGCTGCCAGAAAACATGTCACCTTTTTAAACTATTTCTTTCTTAAATTACGTAATATATGCCATTTGTGGAAAATAAATGAATGAGTTGACGTTACATACTTTTGTTTTCACTGTAGATCTGGAATGGTTGGTAGAACTTTCCTGCGTTTTAATTGATTTATTTAAATTTATGACATTTTACAAAAAAGGTATATCGGTACAAAAAAAAACTCATTCCGGGAAGGACAATATTATAAAATATGAAGATAATATAATATTATTACAGAGGCATACAAAATTGAAACGGACGATACAGAAACCGCAAACACAGAAGGAAGTGAACATAGATACATTTGACGAGAGACTCATAAGCATAAAGAGGGTATGAGAAAAATATACGAAGAAAGACATATGTATCACCGGGTTATGAAGCTGTTGAGAAAATATAATTTAATAGGTTTTGTCAATATTTTTTGTTCGCTACTGCAGGCTTTAATTCACAAAGTGATGTGTTGTATTGCGTATATGCAATATATAAGAAGTACATTCCAAATTTAGTAGTGAGAGTTGATGGCGATAAGTATATTTGATGTTGTGATCGTGTTTTGTGCTGCTGTATCTTATAAAATATATTTTTTTCACGCTATAAATTTATTTTTATATGAGCTCAACCTATGTGTAAAATGTATGAGCAGCAGCGAGGTTATTATTGTCTCAATCCTTCCTTGTCAAACGACAAAACAGTGGAACAAATATTACTTAGGTGTGTTATTTATCGTATTTTCACCATTAGCTACTTTATCCACCTTTTATTCTGATATACATATATCAATTGCGTGCATCGTTCAATGAACGAAGGTAGGCTGTGTGTAGTTTTTCAAGTGCGGGTATGAATTGTGCGTTGCATATTAGAAAACAGATGTTTATTATTTTAATAAATGGTATAAATGTGTCAATTGGAAACAATTTATCAATGTAGAACGATAATTGTGGTATTCGAAATATTCACAAATTTATGAAAAAAAAAAAAAGAAGTTTTTTCTTAGCGTAGGTACAGCTTTTTAGCCTTTATAAACTGCACGCCACTGATATATATATAAATTTTTTCTATTTTTTAAGAGTAGTGTTCAAAATATTAACAGATCCTATACATTATTCCATTGTCCAAAAAAAGTTTATTCATGATTATTTATTTTAACTTTTCTAACAGTGTCACTGCGTAAATGGATTCTTGTAAATCTTCTATTTTATTCTGTTGTTCTGATAAAAATCGCAAAAACAATTTCTGTTACAACTCGTATATTTATTATAAATTTTGCGCATTTTTAAAAACTGGTATTTAGTTTTTGTATTTTCCTTTTGTGACAACGTAACTCAACTGTTTGAAAAAATCAATTTTAATATATCGTAACTTCTGGCAACCCTCGCAACAAGTATCAGTGCAAGTGAACTCATTGAGGTGGATCAGGCCTCCTCGTGGAATTATGTCATACAAAGCCTACTTTCTTCTGTGCAACCAACCAACCAACTTCTCCATAGCACCGGGCACCGGCACCAACACAGGCATTGCACGGTAATGCGAAACGGGGCCGTACTAACCGGTTTACCGGCCTCGTTAATCTATACAGATTTAAAAAATTAGATATACAATTATCATTTTGTAATTTGTAAGTAAGTTTACTGCAATGTATAGAAACTGAACTTCAAGAATTAACAATTTAACGTCGACCCAAAATACAGCTTTGTGGTAATCCCAAAAATATGGTTTTTCAAGGCGAAGCTACCAGTAAAATCACTATTTCGATTATTCTATATTACGAATCGGCTTACATTATGAAGACCAAAAAATATGTTATTTCTAAAATTTTCCAAGTTAAGAATTCAAATAAATATCTTAATTACGTTGTAAAAAACATAATAAAATACAAAAAAAAAATATTTTCAATACAAAATCATGAACGCATGTGGGAAATAAGTTTTTAATGATACTGCTTTATAGCTAAGATTATTTGTGATTCCTGCGATATATTTTTAATGATACTGCTTTATAGCTAAGATTATTTGTGATTCCTGCGATATATTTTTAATGATACTGCTTTATAGCTAAGATTATTTGTGATTCCTGCGATATATTTTTAATGATACTGCTTTATAGCTAAGATTATTTGTGATTCCTGCGATATATTTTTAATGAAACTGCTTTATAGCTAAGATTATTTGTGATTCCTGCGATATATTTTTTTTCTTACCAAATTTTTAACAAACAACTATTTCTAGAGTCCGCTTGCCAAGCGAATTTTATGCCTATTAGATATATTCGTGGTGACATAAGACATACAGCTCCTAGCAAATATATTTGGCGGGTATATTCTTCTTAAGTATTTAAAATTCACTTTCTTTACATATCTACGATTTGGTTAAATAAGTTACTAACTAACATCCCGCTGTTTTTTGAGGGTTAGGCAGAGAAGATGAACCGCCACTCAACTCTGTCCTGGCACACATGTGTTCAGGGTGTGTTTTTATTTGTCCGTGAAAGAAATTGCTAAATTAAATATAGGCTACTCGTAACAGTTTCAGATTTACTACACAAACAGTCAAACAGTTTATTAATGCCTCCGGACGGTTAACATGATAAGTTCATTTAATAATTTTTTTTATGCATAGAAAAGACTTTTATTAACATTTGCGATTAAGTTTTATTAATATTTGCGATTAATTTTTATTAATATTTGCGATTAATTACTTACATACTTTAATCAATTTTTGTTAATGTTTATAATTTGTCTATTCTTACATTATTGTGTTCTATGTTAATCACTTGTCTATATTTAACATTTTTATTTTTCAGTATTCTGTATATAATTAATAGTCGTGATTACAAAGTGATTTTTTATTCATTTATAAATACTAGTATATTTCATCAATGAAAAACGCCTATCAACAGATTCTGTCAGATGCTAAACTAATTATATTTTATGCTCACCCGTAAATATGTTTTCAATACGCACAAGTTAATAGATTTGTTGAAAATACTTTCGTCATTTAAGTAAAGATCACATAAACACGACAATTACTGGATAAAAATCAAATTGTCTTATGAAAAAAAGAAACTCTATCTATTTTGGACATGCTGAATTCCTTCTACATAAATTTCAAAGAAGGAAGAGATATAACGGATGATTGACTGTTCTCATTACATTGAAACGACGATGTATTACAAATTGCACTATTGTGCATGCATCTTGCACAACGCGAGGAAAGATGATCTCCTGCGTGGAAAGACAATGATCGATGTGATGCAACTTTTGATAAATGCGAAGTGACGACTAAAGAACTACAATGGAGTATCAACTACTTGTGGTGCTGGTGTAGACAACCACTGATACTGGGCATATATTCTGAGTTGAAGACGTCAAATGGTTTAGAATAATGCTAAATGGAGACTTAGAACAGGTAAACGGGTACGAGGAAAATCACCGAGCCGACCTAGGTTTTATAGAAAATCTATATATACTCGTATATATAAGTAATACGAAAAATTTCGATAATCTGGGAATCCTAGGTAATCTGGGAAACCTAGGTTATGTGAGAAGCCTAGATAATCTGGGAAATCTGGTTAATATGATGGAAAGTCTAGGTAATCTGGGAAGTCTAGTTAATATGGAAAGTCTAGATTAATTTTATTTATTTACCCCGTTCTAAGGTCACATTGTACATGGTTTTATATATAGATTATAAATTAGGTCAAGTTTTTTGTAAGTTAAAAAATATAATAAAGTAAGATAAACTTAAGTAAGTTTTCGTAATTATGTTAAAACATTACTATAGGAATTTTATAATGCAATAAATGAATAAAAATTGTAAAACCTATGAGAAAACATACCGTGACCATTAAACTCTGTTAGGTTGCAATATCATGTAATCTAGAAAGTCTGTGTAATGCGGAGAGCCTAGATAATCTGAAAAGTCTAGGTAATATGGAAAGCCTTGGAAATCTTGAAAGCCTATTTAATCTGGAAAGCCTAGGTAATCCGGGAAGTCTAGTTACTTTGGAAAGCCTAGACAATCTGGGAAGTCTAGTTAATATGAAAAAATAGATAACCTGTAAATCCTAGGTAATCTGGGAGGTCTAGTTACTTTGGAAAGCCTAGATAATTTGGAAAGCCTAGGTAATCTGGGAAATCTAGTTAATATGAAAAAAATAGATAATCTGTAAAGCCTAGGTAATCTGGGAAATCTAGTTAATATGAAAAAAATAGATAATCTGTAAAGCCTAGGTAATCTGGGAGGTCTAGTTACTTTGGAAAGCCTAGATAATTTGGAAAGCCTAGGTAATCTGGGAAATCTAGTTAATATGGAAAGATAATCTGGAAAGCCTAGGTAAACTAAGGAGTCTATTTAATATGGAAAGTTTAGATAATCTAGAAAGTCTAATCAATATGGAATACCTAGGTAATCTGGAAAGCCTAGGTAATCTGGTAAGCCTAGATTATCTGGTATGCCTAAAGAATATGTAAATCCTAGGTAACTTGGAAAGCCGAAACAATATGGAATGCCTAGGAAATCTGGAATGCCTAGGTAATCTGGTAAGCCTAGGTAATCATAACCAAAAGTGAGATTTCCAATCAAACTGGTGAGAAAGAATACTCTGAATTCAAAATCTATTCACGTAAACCAAGAAGCTAATGAAGTAATAGTTTCCATAAAACCTTATGGACAATCCCAGGTCCGCAGGATGATTTGTCCGTTGTTATCGTACAAAAGGGAACAACGGATTAAGGTTGTCACCGTCAAAAACAAATAATTACTGATTTTTGGGTTAATAAGTCTTGTCGCGCTTTCATATTCCCCACAATGTAGGTACATCTGCCTTCATGATGGTCACTTCAAGCAGTTTTAAATATTGGCCCAAAGAGGAGGAAGCGCAACACGACTTAATTACCACACAGAATGAATCATCACAAGTTTGCCTAACCAGTAACTGATACCGGGCCATTAAAAAACATTCGGTTTTTAATGCATATAATTTATTATTGTATTTTTTTTTTCAATTTTATGATGGTAATAAGGAAAAAACAAGGCGATAAAAAGGAGATAACTTATCTCAATCGTTCCATAATTTTTTAGTATGAAAGGATTTAATAAGAAGGAGTGGCACCATTTGCATGATAGATTCATTACTCTTTACATCTTTTGATTGTTCTATGGATATTACGTGTGTAGCTCAAATAAAATGTTTTTCTTAAAAACCTTTATATAGACAAGTTATGCATTGCACACCCTACAGGAATACTGCATATAAGATCTTACGTACATCTACTTCCCCTTGTTTATAATGATATTCTATGTTTATCATTTGTCTGTACTTGACATTATTATTTTATAGTATTTTGTATATTCCTGATGAGGAAAGTATAAATTAATAAAGTGGTGATTACAAAGTAGTGTTTAATTAATTTATTATTACATAGCATCAGTACTCAACTACGTGCTGAAGTAAAGCGTTTAGATTTAGATTCACGATATAATTCGATAATGTTCTATTTATGTCTATTTTTTGTTTTATTCTATGGCTTTCTAAAAAAAATTAAAAATTTCTCCTAGGAAAATTTATTACTTTAAAAAAGAGTTCTAAATCAACCTTCTTCTCGCTAAAATTGAGTTGCGATTTTTAAAATGGAGCCATAAATACGTAGTAATAACTATTGCCCGCCAAACAAAGGCTTTCTTCAGTTCCATAACATATCGCGCTATGTACAGTGACTACCGATTGACCCCCTCCCCTTTAAAATAACAATTCGTACCCCCTGAACGAATGGACTTATCAACATGTCTTAAGACCGTATCAAGACATTAGCAGCCTGGCGACAGCTATAACATTAGATGGTCTTCATTTTATTATTCGTAAAGGTTCGCACGGTATATTTCCAAATGCATACCTTGATCTTCGAATTTTATTAACACTACCGGTTTCAGTAGCTTCGGGGAGGGTATGTTTTCGATATTTTAATTGCTTTCATTAAATACCATGTCTTGAAAAAATATATATTTAAAATAAATAAAAAAAACTGGTATTTTTCGGGAATCGAACCCGGTATTGAATTTGTATCAAAAAGCAAGCGTTAAAAAGGTAAATAATCATAATTTTATTATCCATTCAGTACATCACTACACAAGCAATAACATATTTAAAATGAGTAATTAAAATGAAAACAACATTTTTAAAAGTATTAAATGTGTGAGTGATTCACATTTTTAATTGCAACTCATCCAGTTCAACATTCCTTGCCGTAAACTCAAAAACCATGAATTGCTTATCCTTAATCAACACGTACTAATTGTGAGTACCATTCTACACTGTTCAGAATGTCGAGACTTTGTAACTCAAGCCAGGTCCTTGACATTTTTGGTACCAGTCTAAATGATTTTTGATCAACTTATAATGATATGTCTAATATCATGGACTCCATGAACCTTGCTCAGGCTTTGACTTGATCGATTTCTCAAATGTATTTTTGTTTTTTCCTATTTTTGTCATTGCGTCATTCATATGTGCTGTTCTTTTTTCCTGTGGCTCTTATTTCCTCATTTCGTATTGTGTGTTTTGTGTAATTGGACAACTATCCGCACTGAGTTTGTTCTCTTTCTGTAACAAAAACTTCTGGTTATGGTTACATATATATATGTAATTACATCTTGGTACGATTAATTACGGCAAAAGCTTACTTTATTGATATTTAAGTACCTACCCGTATATGTGTATATTTTTTGTAAATTATATCGATATCATATAAAAGCCTTTGACACGTAGATTAAAAAAAGGTTTCCCATGCCGTATAAACCACAAGTTTGAAAAGACTCGGTTTTTCATTGACACGTGCATTGTCACGATTAATAATTGCTAATTGATTACTTAAAGTATGTAACTATGTGACGTCATTTTCACATCAATTAATTACATCCGTGAATGTTAATTCACTGGAAAAGTGTTTTTTTTTGCACAGTGAAGGATACTTTGCATGCAAAAATACAAATATTACAAATTAATAAAACAGAGTTTTTACTTATGATTATAAAGTGTAGGAATGCCTGATAATATTTTTTACAAAATCACGTTTTTAAGTATTTAATAATATTTAAAATGTGACGTTTCACGTTTTTTATACGCTCAGTGTATGCTTTTTGCTTGCAAACCTATTATTCTAATTCAATTTTCATTAGAATAACTTATTAAATATTATAAACCTCTTTGTAATATGTTTTAATCATTAAAGATGATAGACCTCAAATGAAATATGAAACAGAAACTCAAGTTGGATAGAGCGCTGGTCCCGCATAGACCGAGAGGTCCCGGGTTATTTATTTTCTGCATTTTTTATTTTATTTGTAAGTTTAATATTATATATGGGTAGGATCCATGTCTGTATATGTACATCCTGTTATAAAAAACTCTTACAATTAACAAATTTTTGAAGAAAATATTAAAATACGCTTTAAAAGAAACTAATTTTAGGAATATATTAAAGGTTCAATAGGAAAAAATGTACATATGTCTATATACATGCCTTATATAGACATGTTTATATAGACGGCCTTCATAGTCGAGGGGTAAGGCTCTCGACTACGAATCCGAAGGTTGCGGGTTCAAATCCCGGCGTGCGCAAGTAAATTTTATTTAACTAATTTATGATGTTTCACAATTAATTAAGTTAAAAATAATATATAGTATATTTGCGCACGTTCCAGAGTGGAATATACTCTTAGTATCGCCCTGGTGAAAGACTATAATTCATAATAGAAAAGTTTCTTGAAATGGATTTTAGCCTTGTTTGGTGACCAGATCTGAATAGCCAGGTATTTTCCCATCTTCCTTTCCCCCTTCTCCTTCCCCTCCCCAATACCTTCAGCCTCACAACATTCCAAAATTGGGGAAGACATAGTCTCACTGGCTCCAGACGGTTGGGAGCAGTTGGGACTCTTGTGCGGTATTCATGTAAAAAAATATATATATACATATATTATAAACATATATTTTGTTTCTAAAAATTTCTTTTTTCAATCAGCGTATACGCACCGGAATATCATGTTCATGGTAGTACTCTTGAAATGAATTAAATGTATAAAAATTCATAATGGTACTCCCTCTCTAAACACGATAATTTCTCAATTAGGGAAGTATTCATTTAAAAAATAAATAAAAGAACTATATAAATAAATATAAAAACTATTTTTGCTACTTACATCCCTACTATTTATTATTACCATGCAAACAATAAAAAATAATTTGAAATATATTTTTTTTTAATAACATCATCAAATTCATTGATGAGATTTTATCTTACGTTTATGTACGAGATGACGATATAGATAGAATTTAGAAAAGTATTTACCAGCTAAACTTTTGCTCAAAAGTCGAAAGAAAATTCCCCAACGTCAAGACGCAGATTGTAGTTTGAATAGTATTTTTTTAAGCACACCAATTTGTCAACAACTTAAGTAGGTATATAGTTTATTCAGTAACGTCTGTCATTTTGCTTACTTAATTGACTTGGGAATGATTATTGCCACAAATGAAAAAGCGTGGTGATTTTCCGAGCCGTTGAGGTTAAAACAATTATAAGACGAGTGCCCGGAGTCAGTGAATCGAGGAGATGTCAAGATGGTCTGCAGTTTGGTTGACGGCCCCGGCTGGGGTGACGGGCAATTAGCTCAACATTACTGCTACTTGTCATCATCACAATCTACTAGCTGATGTGTGAATTATCGGTTGTCGTTTAACTGCCATAATTGATTTGACAGCGAAAGTAATGCCTTATAACGACTATTCATTCGGAAATTTTATTTCATTTATTTTTTCAAAATGTATCTAAATAATAAAGTTCTTAAGTAGGTACTTACTTGTGTTTTCCATGATGAAAATATTCAACTCAAAAAACTTTCTTATTTTGAATATCTAATCTGTGGCTAACCAGAGTGGTATATCTATGGGCTAACCTCAATACAACATGGCGGGTTCAGTGTTTTTCCTACTAATTTTAAAACGTTATAGCAACAGCTTTACATATTGGATTTCATTCAAACTTCTCTCCAAACCTTCCCGGCACTAATAAGAACAAACTGCGCTGTGGACGAGTAATTTTCGCGATAATCGAGGACAGACAGCCAGATAAACATTCATTTTTATATATATATATAGAAGATTTATAGGAGAAAAAAACTAAAAGAAAAAGGGGTGTTTGTTGTAGACACATTTAAAAAATATGCAAAGGTGACCTAACACTTCGAGAAACAAACATAGTCATCTATGAAAATGGGCATTCAAATTATTTGACTGTTAACTCCACACCTGTGCCACCTTTGGGGAGGGTGTATGGAAGTATTATCAACGAAAGGAACTAGTTTTTCGGAGCACCATTGAAGTACCGTTCGCAACATTTCCAACAGCATTGCCATCTTTAGTTTATCATCCAGGGGGTATTTCACTACCCCTGAATAAATTGTTGACTTGCGCTACTCATCGAGTAGCGTACATCTGGTTGCGCTCTTAATCTTTCAACTTGGATAGCTTTATAGTTGATTTGTACAATAATATGCATCCTTATAAACCTACCCGATTGTAATCCATACCTAGTCCATAGACTTGCTACTCGAATTATTTACTCGCATAATTGTCTGCTGCGATTTCGTTCACTACGCATTAATTCGCACTCGAAATCCGTCGAAATATTTGTATTATGTTTGTAACCGCTACGATCTATAAGATTGTGATTCCGCCGTAGATGAATATCGTCTATGTTTTTTATGTTGAACTGTTATTATTTACTAATGTGCTCAGTGCATCGACACCCAAAGAAGAGGCTTGTGGAGAAATAATGAAGTATTCGGATCCCATCTTACCCTTCCTATTTTACCCCTGCATATTTGAGCAAGTCAATTATAATTATTTGGTTGGTGATAACGCTAACTTATGAACTAGGGGACCCATCATATTTCATCCCCGCTGAGCGATATATTTAATTTTCACATATAATGAATGTAGGTATCCATTGTCCATTGAATAATAAAGACAATGCTAAAAGCTGGTTGTATTAAATACAATTTTAAATGGAGTGAAATGGTGTCGAACCAAATTACAAATGAATGCAGTTTCACACGCAATACTTAAGTAACCTGTGAAAATAAAAGATTATTGATTCACGTAAATAATCACTAAACTGGTTTGCAGGTCGACGGAATTAAGTGCCCCTTATTGGCGAAATGAAATACCTGATTCTTCATTTCGTTTCTGTTTGCCATTGCAATGTTTCTTGGGTTTACATGAAGTGAATTCATAATGAAAACATCTTTCTCATATCTAGCTCTTGTTGTATGTGATGAAAAATCATTAAAAATAAAAATATATTAATAGATTTTTGAGGCAGAGATCGGTTCAGATGGTTGCTGTCGGTTTCATCTCTTCCTCGCATTCAATAAATGCTGGTGTCCCACAGGGATCAGTTTTAGTTGCACGTCAATGATCTCTCGACATGTGCATCAATTAATTGTTACGCGGATGACAGTAACTTTTTGTATGATAAGCCCCCAAAGGGCACACAAACTCCAACGGCTCGGAGGGCTTTGAAACAGAGAATGGACAGTTACCTCGAGAGGGTCTCTTTTTGGGGTGAGTATAATCTCGTAGAATTTAATGTTTCGAAGACACAATCATGTCTGAATACGTCTAAAAGTGGTATCCTACTGTGCTCCTTAATGGAAGCGAACTTCCCACAAGCCATCCATTGAAATGCTTGGTGTAACCTTAAGTGACCAGCTCAGGTATGAGGGCTCCATCGAAGCCAGAGTAAAGTTAGCCTTTCAGAAGCTGGGCGTATAGTACATTACTGCTGACCCTGTACAAATCACAATCTAAGCAAAATATATGAAAAAAACCTTTGACTCTGTGCAGATATGGACGATCAGTTTGATAGATTCGCCTATCTTAACAAACGGATTGCAATCTTTAGTGCACAGACGTCAAGTGGGAATGCTGTCCTTGTTCTACCGGTATTTTAATGGAAGACGCTCTGAGGAACTAGCATCACTGATCCCATCTGTACCGGTGCACAGTCGGGAAACATGCAAAACGCGCGCCCAACGTTTGTACATGGATGAAATTTGTCACATGAGAATGGGTCGCTTCTACTAATTGTTCTTGTGTTTAACATCTCGGCTGTAGAACGATCTGCCGGCCTCTGTATGTCCTTCCTCCTATAACATGGGTCTCTTCAAAACCCAAGTTCACTCCTTCCTATCATCTAAAAGACTCTCCACACAGCATCCCCAAAGATGACATAGGCTTTGAGGAAAAGTATTTCCCTCAGGGCCTCCCGGGTAGAGTAAAAAATTAAATAAAATATAAATATCTCTCGGGAAGTAATTTCAAATAAGAAGAGCACATAAATGTATATTTTTACATCTGCCTGAAGTGATGTGTCACTTATTTAAAAAAAAAATAAAAAATTTACATAAATTACGTAATCCTAATATTATTATAATCGCTGTCATTGTGGAAAAAACATAATAGTAATTTGTACCCGAACCAGAAATACATAAATAATAGTTTTAATGATACACAATGGACAACAGAGTACACAGACTTTAATCTCGGGTTTTCTAATGTGAGATTGTGGTTTTTTGCAACACAAAACTATTTATCAATTTCGAAAATATGTTTTTGTGGTCGAAATCTACTCGATAGTTCAAAAATGCATTTTCAAACTTTAAATCGCACAGAAGATTTTTCCGGTTTGGCAGATTTCATTACCGATTTTTTTTTGTATAAATATATTTACGTTACCGTCTTTTTAGAGAATATCTGTTCTCAAAGGACTTGAAGTTTCCATTAGGGACCAAGTCATATTGGGGGAACATTTTAAAGAAAAGGTGGAGTGATTCTGTAAGATATGGAAAATACAACTCCGGGAGATCGTTACACAAGCGAGTTGCTTCACAGAGAGTTCACTCACGCGAAGAGTGTACAAATGATCAAGGGAACACACTGAAGAGACAAGCCGATATGTTGTGGGAGTGACGTGTGCCCGAAGTAGGAGAAATTTTATCTTACTTTATTTGAAACTGATGAAACATATTCACGTATCGATATTTTTTTTTTGAAAACTCGTCACCAAAATCATTGGCTTGTCTGGGGCCTATGAGTCGACAGCTGTTATCTGAATTGGTATAGATTATAGATCAAATTTGATTTCCCGTTATGTTGTAGGGAGGGGGGAAGGAAATAGGAAGATGAAGGTGGGGAAGTACCTGGCTATTCAGATCTGATCACCAAACACGGCTAAAGCCATTTCAAGCACCTTGTCGATTTTGAATGGTTGCCTTTCTCCAGCGCGATACTGAAAGTATTTACCACTCTGTAACGTGCCGCAAATATACTATTTATTATTTTTAAATGAATAAATTGTGAAATAACACAAATAAAATCTATTGCTCGCGTCGGGATTTGAACCGGCGACCTCATGATTCGTAGCAGAGCATCGTAACCACTAAACTTCTCTTCTATTGGGAAGGTGCTTGGATCTCAATAAATATAGTGGTCAAATAAAAAAAAAGGTACGACTTTTTATTCCCATCACATGGTTTTTGTTTAAAAAAAATCCTAGTCAATATATTTAATATTATTATTTATGAATGTGATTAAAAACTAAAGAATAAAAAAACAGCTTAAAAGGTAATAAAAACATGCATTTTGTCACGGTACACAGGTAATATCATTATGGCAGGTGTGATTATCATTTCGATTTATTCCACATTATCTAATATTTGAATGGTTCAGATGCCTTTGAGGAAATGTCACAATGTCTCAAATATTGGACTTTGCCTACGTATTAATTATTCATTGCCAAATGACGCGACGTGTGTCAGAAATTGTTTGGAAAAAGGATGTTTGCTTTGTCGTGGCAACACGCATGTTACATTACAACGTTACAACGCACACCACGACAGGGAAGTTGGCAACTTAAATTTATAATTTGTAACGAATGTGTCAATTTTTTTTTAAATAATTAATTTTTCAATAAAATTCTTTTAACTAAAATGTCTCCATTATACTTATTAAACGATCTTTTTGTGAAATTTTTAGTGATAAATCTTTTAAGATCGTGGCAGAAAAATTGTTATTTTTTTATTAAAAAACCTTTGTCACCTTTTTCCACTTATTTATTTTCGACCGGACCGGTTACACTGTCAGACTGGCACTGGTATATTATATAATAGTTTATAAAATATGAATGTAAATAGGAAGTACATATAAAATACCAGGGTAAAATGTAACAGGGAATTTTGTCGCAGACATCCAAGGCGAAATCCTATTGTGTACCTATGTGATGTGTACCTATTATAACGTAATAAAATATTTTAAAGACCCAACAAAAATGTACCTGGTGACCCGTAGTTCATGTAACTATAGGACAAAACTGCTATAAAATTCATCTTAGCAAACAAGACGGAAATCACAGGGAAATAACACCAGAATATCTGTTCAAATAAAAGCTAACACGAATTACTTTATATAATTAACAAAAAAAACATGGATTCAGTAAACAAACACAATGTAATCCGTCTTCCAGAGGGTAATAAACCAACCCGAAAATAGTTTTTAAAAACATAATAGTAAACAGTACCGTCAGCAATAAAACAAATTTCATAAATAAAAACAATATTAAAAAGCATCGATGCTGTATATACCCTAGATTTAATTTTTAATTGTGTCAGTCTGACGATGCCGGTGATAGGGTGAAACCGGTCCGGTCGAAAATATAAGTGGAAAAAAGTTACAAAGGTTTTGTAATTAAAAAAAATATTTTAATATGGAATTCCACCATGAATTAACAGTTTCAAAATTAGAAATAATTGTTGTGGAAGTCCATTTTAATTTTCAGGTAAATTCAGAATTTTCAAGGTAACGACAAATGTTATCGATTGCCATACGCTATCAGGTAACTAACTTGTCTAGACTTTTTATGTGGTGTCATGATATCAAGTTACAACTAAACATGAGCAAAAGTCAAATTAAGAGGTTTTACCGAATAATGAATCCAACAATTTTAGATTATTCCATTAATAATGTTTCGTTAGTTTCTGTCTCGGAAATTAATGACTTGGGTATATGGTTTGATAAGAAAGCCAATTTCATTAAGCATATAGAAACCATATCCCAGAAAGCTTTGAAAATGTTGTACTTTAGTTGAAGAGTATCAAGCGACTTCAGTTATATCAATACTATAAAAACATTGTATATGTCACTAGTGAGGGGTCATATCGAATATAGTTCCACAGTTTGGTCTCCGAATTATGAAGTTCATTCTCACTCTATTGAAAGAATCCAACGTGATTTCGATACACACGTTTTATAATGGGTATTCCTATAGAATGCATAGATTACGATTATCTACTTTATTCATTAAATTTAGTAAAATTATTTGCGATTTAAGATGTTTATTTAAGACAGGTAATTCAATGTTTCATACCCCAGAACTGCTATATTTGATTTCTTTTCATGTTCCTGGTTCCTGGTTATATATAACTAATTCCTAGAGTATTAACATGAACATGATATTCTGGTGTCACTAATTGCAAAAAATGAATTAAAAGAAAAATTTTAGAAATATAATATATGTACATAAACATATACATTTTTTCCAAGTGAACTTATAATATACACCTAAAATCAGTTTCTCGTAAAGTGTATTTTAAGTTTTTTCTAAAAATTTCATAATTTTTTTCAGCTTGTATTTCTTTGGGAAGTTCGTTAAAACATTTTATGACTGAGTATGTGTAATAGTGTTAAGGGATTATTATTTGTTCCGTGGTTCCCGGCCTGGTGCTCAATGACTCTAATTTTAGGTTTTCTTTATGGATTTGGAGTAATGATTTTTTTGTTGTTGGTATATTGTTTTTAAATCTAAAACTTTAAATTCGTTGAATAACTCATTGGTTGAAAAATCAAATGGTTTTTATATAATTATTTTAATGAGTCTTCTTTGGACTAATTCCAATGGGGATAATTAGATAATAATAATCCAACATTATTCACGCACGTCACATGATGTTTGTTTCTGATTTTACACACCGTTTTCCTTTTACTCTCAGAAATTTATATTGGGAAACAGTTATCTTATGTCTCGAGACACGAACACTTTAATATCTAATTTTGAAACTGTCAATTCATGGTGAAATTGCATTTAATGTGATTTTTTTATTAAAAAAATCTTTGTAACTTTTTTCCACTCATTTATTTTCGACCGGACCGGTTTCGTCCTATCACGGGCATCTTCAAACTGACACAATTAAAACTAAATCCATGGTATACGAGTATATTGGATCTATGTCAGGAGTGAGTCCCATTATTACTTTTCATTATGGAAACAAGCTTAGCAGTCAGTCCCTATCACAGTAGATCCACGACATCGTTGTAATTAAGACTCTTATGTTATATAACGTGGTATAGCGGATAAGATCAAGATAAAGACTCACCGCATTGCTGAAGATTTCCTCCAGCCTCTGCTTCGGCTCTTTCCCCTTCTTAGGGCGGATCAGCAGGTAGATAGTTCTCAGGTCGTAGCATGATCTGCAATACAAATACAGAATACATATTAAATTAATAGAAAGAGGTGAGGATGATTGCTGTGGTCAACGTATTCGAGATCGGCTAGGAAACTTAAACAATTGTTGATACGGAAATGGATCAACTACTATAGTTAGTTCCTCGGGACTCCGATCACTCAAGAGATAATCCCTAGAAGTGTGTTCTATACGGATTTCAAACAAAACCGAGAAAACCTTTCGATAAAACAAGAAAATGAAATCGATTTTTGAAAAAAAAAAAATTTTATTTTTATAAAATAAAACAATAACTTTGTTTTACATCACTTTTATTGTTTTAAAACAAAGTTATTGTTTTATTTTATAAATTTTAATGTCACATCACCAAGTTACCGCTTCATATGAAAAAAAAAAAAAAATTATTAATTTCTTTATAATTTTGACATTTTAATAAGGTATTAAAAAAAATACACATAATTTTTTTTCATAGTCCTCACTAGGAGATCCTGTACTGAGGAGAACTATAACTTTTGAATAAGGGGTTTCAGCGACTTCTATATTTCAACTTCAAGGTTTGCGTAAGGTATTTCTAGTAATTTCTATGACGTTGTTTTAAGAATACTATTCAGTTCTTCTTCTGTTAATTCATTAAGCCTAGTTTTTGTTACTTTAGCTATAGCATCAACAGGATTTTCCCTAAACCCGTATTGCGTTAATGCGTTAATAGTATTTTATTATTATCCAAAAAGGTAACAATTTGTTTTTTTTTTATCACTTTTTCCAAAAATTTTTAAAGCGTTTCTAAAATGCTAATTGGTCGATAGTTAGAAATATCATTTTAGGGACCATTTTTATATATTGGTATGACCGTAGCAATTTTAAGACAAGAGGGAAAAGTATCCTTTGTTATTAATAGATTTACAAGGTATATTAGGAGGTAAATTAACTCCTTTTGTAGGTACTTCATTGTTTTTATGTTTAATTCGTAGAACTCCATCTAATTTAAAAAAAAATAATATGAATCAAATTTTATAATGTTATTATTAAGTTCTGCAAGTAGTTTTAGGTTTTATTATTGGGAGAGTTGTTTCGGCGTTGAAAACCATTTTCAAACTGCGATTAATCCATATTGTGATGACTTATTTATATAATTTTATTCACTCCTACCCCATTCTAATGTGGAAGGGTTTTCGAAAATAATGATTTATTATCGGTAAAATCGATTTAGTTTTCTAAATTCTCTATTCTGTGAGGTTTTTACATTTGTATGTGTTTCCCCGTATTTAAATGATTATGTTTGCTTAGTTAATTTATTTAAATGTGTTACATTGTTTTGATAATGTAAAAAAAACCATTTGTAGGTACTTGATTGAATTGCTTATCATCAGGTCATTTCCTGATGAAGTGTTTGAATTTCGGGACGATGTAACTGTTCTATATATCCATCTGTTCAAGATAGTTTTTGGATAATTTTACCAAAGTTAGAGCTTACTTCAAGCACACGGGCATGCCTACAACACACTTCTATAGTTTTATCTCTTCTGTGGGTATTTATTTAAAAATAGGTTTTTGTCTTGCTATCTCATTGAAATAATTACTTTTATTTGTTTTTTCTAATCAAAAACACATTTTCACTTATTTGAGCGTATTTAAAAAATCTAACAATAACCTGCAAACCTAACCCACACAGGCATATTCCGAGTATCAGTTATTATTAAAAAAAACTACTCGGCTTATTTTTAAATATTTTATTTTAGATTGACAGCTCAATAGTAACGAGGTTTCTTACAGAATAATAAGTCAAGGTTTGCAAAATTTAATATATTTAGAAGCAAATATTATTCACCAAAGACCTATTTGATTCTGATAGGAGTATAGAATCCTCCTAGAGGTCACCCACCATAACGAAATGAAAAAAAAAATTGATTCCCAATGCCAATTGTGTATGTAAAACTTTTTCTATGTATTTAAAAAAAATCCGTTATTAAAATAACACAGAAAGTATTTTGCAACATATTGTGGTAGCATACCCGTGATAAACGATTGTTTGCCTTTAGATTGTATGAGAATGCTCTACACTTCATTAGTTAGAAGTCAAGTGGAGTATAATTCAACTTTCTGGTCCCCTTTGTGTAAAGTACACTCTAACAATATAGAACGGGTTCAGCACAAATTTCTTAGGTACATAAATTTTAAACTCAAAATTACAATTGAAAATATTATTTATGTTAGTTTGATGGATCAATTGCATCTGATTACGCTGTCTGACAGGGGAGTTATGTCAGATCTAGTTGTATTATATAGAATCATTAAAAACCTATTTGACAGCCCGCCATCCTTGCCACTATTAAATTAAATATGTCGACGAGGAACATAAGACAAACTGTTACATTTTCTGCAACACTTACACAACCAACTATCAGACTCATTTATTAACCAATAGGATGTATGATCTGGGCAACAGGTTTGGAGGTGTTGTTGATGTATCTAATGACTCCATTTATACAGTAAAGCGTCATCTATACCAGTGCTTTGATGAATCCGACAACATGTAGTATTTATAGCTTGGATAATGTAGCGTTAATGATTTGTATTGTATAATATTGTTATAGTTTTCTATTTTATGTCACTGTTAAACATTTGAAAAAGATTGTTCATTACTTTATGGTTTAGAATCTCTATGTACTTGTAATTTTGATAGCTCTTTATATTATGTTTGAAAATTCATGTAAAAGCCCAGATGGGCATATAATGGAAAAAATAAATATACAAAAAGTGTGACGTAATAGTAGAGTTTACTGTAGTTAATAAAAAAAAAGTGCTAAATACATTTTCCTCTGTTTTACTTATTATTATTATTATTATTTTTAAATTTAAAGAACAAGTATTTAATAATGTAATTTTTAAGTTCTATAAGTTTTTAGTTTTTTTTTATTGAGACAGCTGTTTCGGCGTTCAAAGCCATTTTCCTGGCTTAAAGCATAAACCCTTACATATACGAGTAGAAAGAAAGGGTTAAGATTTAATTTACAGGATCAACTAGAGATAAACAAATGAATCAATGATCACTGATCCCAATGTAAATTTAATAAATAAAATAAAATAAATAATTCATTGCCCACTTCTAAGTATTTAAAAAAATCAGTATGACAATATAAATCTAAGAAAATAATTTACGGCTTTATCCAGCCAATTCAAATTTATTGGCTTAATAGCATTCACGGCATTAAAAATCTGCAATCTAAAACAGGGGAAAACAAATTTCAGCTATTATTTTCGAGTACATCGGTGATTCCCAATGTGATGTGTTTGCGAAGTGACAATTATCTCGTCTCCTTTAATGGAAGCAATCTTCCCAACAAGCTCTCCATAGATATGCTTGGTGTAACCTTAAGTGACCAGCTCAGGTATGGGGGTTTCATCGGAGCCAGAGTAAAGTTAGCCTCTCAGAAGCTGGGCGTATTGTACAGAGTCCGCAGATACTTTAATAGTAAACAACTGCTGACCTTATACAAAGTGCGCCCCACTATAGTATATGGCGGCCACCTCTGATCAGATGCCCCAAAATATCTGAAAAAACCCTCCACTCAGTGCAGAAACGGGCGGCCCGTTTGATAGATTCGCCTTCTTAACAAACGGACTGCAATCTTTGGAACACATACGTAAGGTGGGAATGCTGTCCTTGTTCTACCGGTATTTCAACAGAAGATGCTCTGGTGAATTAGTGTTATTGATCCCCTCGGCACCGCTATACAGTCGGAAATACGTCTAATGCGCGCCCAATATTTGTACATGGTTGACATTTGCTACATGAAAACGTGTCACTTCTATGACTCGTTGTTGTGTTCAACAACTCGGCTGTGGAATGATTTGCCGGCCTCTATGTTTCCTCACTCCTAAAACATGGGTCTCTTCAAGACCCATGTTCACTCCTTTATATTCAAAATACTCTCCACATAGCACCCCCAAAGGGAACATTGACTTTGAAGGAAATCATTTCCCTGCGGAGTTATATGTGGAGTTATTGTAAAAAATAAACAAACGATTTCAAAGACCATAAAAAATTAAATTAAGGGGCAGTAAAGAAAGTAAGTCATCGCATGAAAATGCATTAAAAATTGAAGAAATGATATTTTTCACTTAATTTTAATTTTTATGGTGTTTGAAATGATTTATTAATTTAATAATTTATTACAGTAAGATTGGTAATCACTTTGTGCGGTCATTATTTAAAAATTACTTTATAATCCCCACTTTAATAATATATACAAATCAACATGTTTCAATAATGTAAGGATATACAAATTATAGACACAAATAAAAACTTAATAAAGTAGGTAATATTTTTTTTTTGTTTAGCATCTCTTTAATTTATTTTCATATTAATATAAATATTTTTTTTTTTTTACTTTTTTATTTCCAATATAAATTTGTTACTGAATTTTGTAATAATTTTTTATTAACATTTTTGATTAATTATTATCTACCTTAATCAATTTTTGCTTATGTCTATCATTTGTCTATACTTGACACTATTATTTTTTAATATTCTGTATATTATTGATGAGGAAAGCTGTGCCTTCGAAACATGTTGATATGCATTTATTGATAAAGTGGTGCTTACAAAGTAATTTTCAATTCGTTTAAAAACAACGCAATTTTTTTAAACTTAAATAAAAATTGAGTTCTACTATTAATAATATTAATAAAAATAATGTTTTCAAGGGACCGAAAAAAAAACTTCACTTAGCTTCCGGATCGTATGATTGGGTGAGCAAAAAGCGTATTTCAGAGGTCACCTAGTAGATGTTACAATATAATTTGATCAATTTTAAATTCAATACATCTCTGAATTGATTTTGCACTTCAATGGGAATCGAACCCACAACCTTCACATCTTCAAGTCAGTGCTCTTTGCTGCTGGCAGGTGACTTGCGAGGCCACTTTGTTAATTGACGGTCGTTTGGTTTATGAATAATTATGTTACTCGACAAAGACATTAATTATGCTGAAGTTTTTTTTACAGTTGATTAATCACATCAATCCCAATGGTATTAAAGGAAAAAAAAGTGATTAAGAAAAATTGTGATAAACCTTGAATCTTAAACTAAATTAAACACCGAGGGAGTTTTATTTGAAATTAATGTGTAGTTATATATTTCCTAAATAAACAATTAAAGGAGGTTATCACATAAATGAAATACAAAGTTCTGCCATGTAGGCAGGTGTCTATAGTTATTCTTACGCGTCACAGCTTTTTCACCTTCCGAATGAATTACATTATGAATATAAAATGCTGCAGATGAACGATATACAGCAAAGCAAAAATTTTTATTTCGTTACCCAATATTCTATGCTCACGATCACTTTTCCCTGAGAAATTGCTAATATTTTACCATCACACGTTGATCATTATAATTTTTGTTCTCGTAACAAAAGTTATGTTTTTGCGGTAGCGGTGCCCATCACGCAGTCATTAATAATTCTTTAATCGTCCTCCCCTCTTCATAGCTCACATTCATACTTGTTCCTTCAATAGAGGTATGTAGATACTCCCAGTATCGCCCTGGTTACTCTCTCCAGCCGTACAACACACCCCGAATTGAGATGCCATAATGAGTGGGATAGTGTACGGAAGGTATTCACATAAAAAAAATGAGAATAAAACATACCTGAGAAGTTTTTCAATGAGCACCTTCCCCAGGAAGCCCGTCCCCCCGGTGATGAGGATATCCTTTCCGGCGAACACTTCCGCAATGCGATCTGGTTCAGCCATATCTATTTATTTTCTGAAACAAAAAATATTTCCATCATTAGATATTTTTTATCTTTCTGGCGCCTTCTCCCCTTTTGGCCATCTCACAAAAATCTAACAATGTTCGAAATTCAGATGATTTTTTCCAGTCCACCATCCTTTTAATTTTTTTACCATCTTATATAATATTCATTTCAATTTTAATTAAAAAACGATAAACAATGTAAGTCTAAGTCATGGTGTTTGAAAGAGAGAGTACGAAAACAGTGTGCAATATAGTTGTGAATGATGAATACTTGGAGTAGGTCAATGGGTTTGTATATTTAGGAAGCATGTTTACGAGAGATGGAAAAACTGATAGGAATATTGAAAGAAGGGTGAATGCAGGAAGCTCCATTAATGGAGTACTGAACGCGATTGGCGCTAATGAAAAGTTGTCCAAAGAAGCGAAACTAGCAGTCCACAATGGAGTGCTGATACCAACCCTGATGTATGGCAGTGAGGCATGGATCTGGCAGAGGAAGGATGAAAGTAAACTGAATGCTGTATAAATTGGATTTCTGAGGCAAATGTGTAGTAAAACCACGTATGATCATCTGAAAAATGTTGAAATTCGGAGGAATTCAAGGCTGATGTAAGCGTAATGACTAAGATTAAGAAAGGGACGCTTAGATTTCTACTACTACTTTAGTGTAAGGAGAATACATGACGCAAATGTGAATGGAAGAAGAAACCGGGTACGCCCGAAGACATGGCACGATCAAGTGAAGAAAATACTTGAGTCGGGCCATGTCAGAAGTCGGAAAAATAGAAATGCGAATGAATCAAGTAGTGTATGTCAAGATCGAGTTATTTGGCAGTCCGTCCTTTCTGCCCACCCCTAGAGAGAAACGGCGTAACGGTTAGTTAGTTAATGACAAATAGCTTACGAATAACCTGACATTATTAGAAAAACTCCTACTACCATCAGTACAAGTGGAAGAATTGATTGTGCATTGATGGATAATTTCGCTAGGAAAAGAATTGAACTCACGACGCCGGGGTAACCACATGCATTTGATAACTCATAACCGGTCAAAAATATTTTTATGGTTTTGTGTTTTTTTATAATTTTGCACTTCAAGGAAATCGAGTCCACAACCTTCACATCTTTAAGTCAGTGCTCCTTGCTGTTAAGCAAGCGACTCTGACAGTATTGATTATGAGGAATTTCGTTACTCAACAAAGGCATTGCGTATTGTGTTGAAGTTCTTTTACAGTTAACTAATAGCGTTAAATCCCAATGGTGTTAAAGCAACAAATTATGATAAACCTTACATCTTTTCCATCATTGAGTGGGTTTTATTGAAAATGAACGCAATTGGCAACACTTTTGGAATACCGAGCTCTCGCGATCTAGAACGTCGGTAGTGTGCCGAGGGTTAATTTGCGTCTGGCGAACTTGAGTCCATTTTCGTAATAACTTAGTCGTTTTTTTGTAAAATGATATTTTAGTAAATTATACCATCTTATCAGATAATTCGTATAAAAGTTTATTAAAATATACATATATCCATCATAAGTAATTTATAGCTACCCAGAAAGCTACTTATATTCGGAGAAGTGATTTTTTGACGTTGCCGATAACGCCGGCTTTCAACGGATACCGCATTTGTGTATCCGATGAGTATTTTCCCACTACTGTTTTTTGTTTGTTTATTTCTCAATTTATTTAATACTTCCTGACATTTTGATATTTTTATAATATTATTTAAATCGATATTATGTAGTTGGACTCTATTATCTCTATAACAAAAAGGTCATGCTGTTTTCATACATTTTAAAAATATTCTTTCCAACTTGTGTACATTGATCACAACATACATACATACACCTATATTGTTCTAATTTTCCGCTACATTTGTATAATGATTGCTATTTATTGTTGTATTATATAATATTGTTGAACTAAACTCCTGCTGACAAGCTACTTGTAGTGGATTAGCGGGTACAAGTTCCCATTGTATGTAATTAGTATTATATAATAAAAAAACACTGAAAGCTAAAAATTACTTATTACATGTAAAAATAATTGTCCTCTGGAAATGCAGCACACTTAGAATTTATAGTAATTATACTAGCATCATGTTCTGTGGAAGTACAGTTTCCGAGACAGCAATATTTTTATTAATTCCTACCTACATCAGCAGTTGACGTAGTACAAAATTCCAAATTGTATAATTATCTAATTATTTAGTCAATTATCGTGACTAATAATGTTTGTTGGATGACTCTTACTTCAATGAATACTTGAGATACTGTGTATTGCTATAGACGATGACTGCACACGAGGTTCTGAGGAAAATAATTGCAAAAATGCAGGGCACGAGTTTTAGGGCTCCAATTTTACCGCACAAACAGGTTTGCGGAATAATGTTGCTTAAGATTTTGACAGTTGATCTCATGACTATATCTCGAACGTAATTCGACTGTATTCAATTGATTAATTCGTGTAATTAATGTGTTTAAACATATAGTTTTTTTACAATAACTCCACACAAGAGGCTCTGCGGGAAATAATTTACTTCAGGGCATATATCATCGTTGGGGATGTTGTGTGGAGGGTCTTTAGAGGATAAGAAGAAGTGAACCTGGGTCTTGAAGAGACCCACGTTGCAGGAGGGAGGAAACACAGAGGCCTGTAGATCATTCCAGAGCCAAGTTGTTGACCTCAATGATGCGTAATTGTATATTAGACGAGGATGTTGCTTTCATTAAGGCCTATTATTATAGTGAAATAGAGTAAAAAACAGAACATTTTTCGGAAAATAATGTGTGTGTAATTTTAATGAATTTTTCACAAATATTAATAACAGTTTCATTCATTCAGATATATATTTTTTTAATAATGAGAATATAATTTCCTTTCTTCACCGCCTCACAATTATAACGCTTTAGAGTTGTAGGTACATTAATTGTATTTTTAACATAAATGTTTTAAAAAAAAACTAGTAGTTTTTATAATTTTTTCTCAAAACAAGAATATTGTTGGATACAATGTTATTCCGGACCCTTGCGTGGGCTCAAATATGGATTTATCGGCTTAAAATTTAGTCCATCGAGAAATTTCGTAAAATTTAAATTACATTATTTTTTGTTAAGTAGCCATAATTTGAAAGCGATTTAAATTAGGCGTTTGTGTTAGATCTCTAACGTCTATATACGCTTTAAAGATTGCAATTCATTCGTCCGGGTAGGGGAATCTATCAAATGGATTACCGGTTAAAAACTGCTATTATTACCGAAACGTTAATTGTGTATTTATCCAGGTTGACCATGCAGAACGAGCTCAAATAATTGTAAATTTTAAAATAATACGCCAATTACAGAGTCGTCGAAGACACGAGTGAAAGTCGAGGACACCTGCGGACTGGGAACTGGGGACGGGCAACGAGGACTGGGGAACTGAATAATTGAAATGAATGAATCTCGTATTGTGAGGCAGGTCGTGGCAGTTGTGGTTAGGTACTGAAGAAACTGGTATTATAATAAAGTATTCATCAAGGTTATATAAGTTTCACGCAGGCCAGTGCGTGTGGAATGAACGCAGCTTTATAACTGCTTCGTAATTTCGTAAATATTTCACATTTTTGTAAAAAGGAAAGACAAAAATTTCGTTACGAATGATATGACAGTATTTAAATTCCTCCTACTGAAAACATTATAGTGGGAGAATGTAAGGTGTGGGATGATGGAAGACATTCATAGCTAGCGGAGAGGCCGTAGTGGAACTTGGGAACCCATCACTTAGGACTTAGGACTTCTCGATCACCTAACCAATCAATCATCATTCATCATTCCAGTTTCCATTGCAAGTTTTCTTAAATATTACTCTATCACACTATTCGCAGATGATGCATTGATATCTTTGATATCAAGAGTATCAATTGTGAATAACCAAACAATGACCTCAAAAATGTAGCTCCTTGGTTTGAAAATAAATAATAAAAAATGTATTATCTAAGCAGAACCAAATTTATGAAAATTGGAAGTAAAATAATAGCAGATACTCCTTTAATAATGATGGAAGGATACATTTTGAAGGTAGCCTCCGAATAAACACATTTTTGGTGTTATTTTAAATTCCAGACTGACTCTACATCTAAATACAATATATATTTTTTTTAATTGTCAAAAAAAATCACTTTACGGAAGGATAAGAAAATATGTCAATGCGGAATCCTGTAAAACTATATATATTATAATGCGACCATTGTTCCAGATATTAATTATTTTAGAAGAATTTTGTTCTAGTCAAAAGAGGAAGTTTTTAAAAGACTAACAGTTTTGGAAAACCAAGCCATGATAATCGTTTTAAGATGAAACAAATATTCCAACGTTAGAAAAATCTCAAAGAATCTAAACACACTGTCTTTTTAAAAAAAGTTTAATAAAAAGTAATAGTTTTTCTGTTTTAAACTTTTAACGGCCAACAAAGTAAAAACAAACAAAAAAATAACTATGCGAACAATAAACATAATTCAGAATAACAGGAGAGTATGTACGCTGAGCTGGTCACTTAAGGTTACACCGAGCATATCAATGGAGGGCTTGTTGGGAATACTACTTCCATTAAAGGAGACTAGATTGTCATTTCGATTATATTAAAAGATAATATGTAACCATTGCACGTACGAGTATATACTATTTTATCCTAAATATAAAAAAAACTCTGGACGTTTCTCTGCAAAGGTGGGCAGAGAGGATGGAACGCCACACAATATTGTCATTGCCTATGAGTATAATACTATTTGCTTCATTTATATATACTCTTCTGTTATGTCTTCGTTGGACGTCCCTGAATTCAGTTTCCAGTCGCTAGCTCGTCGCTCGTCGCTCGTCACATTCTCCACACGCTCTGTAATGTCCACACTACCTAAGCGTTTCAATTTTGTTCATCATAGGCATCAATAAAATTGATCTCACCACACACCCCATACTGTGGAGATGCCATAGTCCTACTGACTTACAGGCAGATATGCTTCTTGTGCGGTGTTCACATAAGAAAAGAAAGAAAAAAAAAATTGAAATTCACTGTCGACCTACCGGTCAATCGTCGATATACGAAACCTTACGAAATTGAAGCTTATATAAGAAAATGATGTCAAAGCAATTATGAAGATTTTTTAATGCGTAAAACATGCGTTATTTTATTGAAAGCACAGTTTATAGTCGCTCTCGAAATGAAACTGGTATCGGTTTGAGAAATTTCTGCATAAAACACACCGTGTGTTGAGAAAGACTGGTCTCTTCCGTCCTGGTTTCGAAAAAGGTGAATTTTGAATGCTTATAAAAATTGGAGTCGTTAAATTATACCAAATTCGTTACTTAATTTCAGGTGCCAGATGTGCTGCTCCTGCAGGGACTAGTTATATTAGGTGTCCTTGGTAATTAGAAATGTTTTCACTGTCTTTTCACGTACTAATCGCCTTGATAATAGATAATACGTTATTACTTATGAACTTATTTGCTCTGTTTGTTTTTCTTCCAGGAATATTGAAAACTTATAATAGAATATTTTTATTGATTTATCTTACTGTACTGCGCTGCCTTTTCATCTGTATCCTTACACCCCCCCCCCCTATAAGGGGTTAGAATAGCTCTCTGTCACTGCCTGGTATAGGTGGTGAATTATTATTTATCTTTTGTAAGTGTTTAGATTCCTGCATTGTTCATTGCGCCACCCCCGACGTAGCGGTAGCACTGAAAGGGAAAGTTCCCTTCGATCCTGATCTCCTATTTTCCTGGACTTCTGTCGGCTGGAGTGAGCCACTTAGTCCTCAGTCTCTTCTTTACTATTCAACTTTCAAATATTTGAAAGATTTAAGAAAAAATAAACGAATAAGTAAATGTGAAAGAGGTGTTTGTTTGAGAAATAGTTAGTGTTTTGATTCGTTCTTGTATAAAATGGAAGACGCTATGTAAAATGAGCTACCGCCATCTGTCTTTCCTCCCTCATTTAATCCGGATTTATTTAAGACTACAAATAATTGACAAAATATAATTAATAAATGTGGTGTGGTGGTGGTGCAGGGGATCTCATGTTGTATAAATAAAATCGATATTATGTTGAGGTATAGTTTCCCTGGTCATACATAGTGCAAGCAGGGGATCTCATGTTGTATAAATAAAATCGATGTTATGTGGAGGTATAGTTTCCCTGGTCCTACACAGTGCAAGCAGGGGATCTCATGTTGTATAAATAAAATCGATATTATGTGGAGGTATAGTTTCCCCTGGTCCTACACAGTGCAAGCAGGGGATCTCATGTTGTATAAATAAAATCAATATTATGTGGAGGTATAGTTTCCCCTGGTCCTACAAAGTGCAAGCAGGGGATCTCATGTTGTATAAATAAAATCAATATTATGTGGAGGTATAGTTTCCCTGGTCATACACAGTGCAAGCAGGGGATCTCATGTTGTATAAATAAAATCGATATTATATGGAGGTATAGTTTCCCCTGGTCCTACAAAGTGCAAGCAGGGGATCTCATGTTGTATAAATAAAATCAATATTATGTGGAGGTATAGTTTCCCTGGTCATACACAGTGCAAGCAGGGGATCTCATGTTGTATAAATAAAATCGATTTTATGTGGAGGTATAGTTTCCCTGGTCCTACACAGTGCAAGCAGGGGATCTCATGTTGTATAAATAAAATCGATATTATGTGGAGGTATAGTTTCCCTGGTCCTACACAGTGCAAGCAGGGGATCTCATGTTGTATAAATAAAATCGATATTATGTGGAGGTATAGTTTCCCTGGTCCTACACAGTGCAAGCAGGGGATCTCATGTTGTATAAATAAAATCGATATTATGTGGAGGTATAGTTTCCCTGGTCCTACATAGTGCAAGCAGGGGATCTCATGTTGTATAAATAAAATCAATGCTAATGGTTGAATTTCGCCATTCATTGCGCTTTAAAGTTTGAATGTTTGAATCGTATGCAGCTAGTTGTGTTGTTGCAATTTTATATTGGTCTTTTTTATATCTATACATAATACAGGACCGTTTTACAGAAAATATTTTTAAAAGTATAATAAAAGTGCTTTATATTGTGGTTTAGAATGTGAAATGTTAGGCAAGTTTGGGAAAGTAATACTGTGAATTGAATGTTATATGTTTTGTGAACACCTCACTTGGAGAACCTATACTAAGGTGTTCAGGAGGATGTGTGAAACGTGGTACAAGTTGATGTGTATTGAAAAACTATAAAGGGATAGTAATTTAGGCAAATCCTTGAAAAAATAAGAAGTATTATAGATATTTTCGAGTAATTTTGATAAGAGTAAAGTATATTGCACGGAAAAAGAGGGAAGAGACCGTCGAGTAAGTATACTGTTTTATGTAACTTGTAATGTATCTATACTTTTATATTACATAAAACTATAATCATTTCTATTTTACATAGGTGTTGCGTATGTAAACATGCGTTTATATAAACATACTGTTTACCGTACATAAGGAAAAGGAATCTTTTTATTTTTTATTAATTTTTTAAATATATTTTTGTGAGATATGAGATACTAACAGATTATTTAATAACAAGCACCACCTTTGATGAATGTTTCGGTCTTTGATACCAAATATTAAATACATTCTATAACCATTACCCATCTAACTTCACACTTCAATCAAATTAACTGTTATCTAATATGTATTGTATCTTTACTTCTATTCTATTGTTCTATTTTTTTCTCTCTCATATATTATGCAATATGAACAAAGCTTGTCAATTGACTGTCCTAAAACGGGAACTTCCCAGTTGGATAGTCACAGTGTTCTTACTATAAAACATTTTTCTGAATTGAATAAATAAATAAATAAATTAAATGTGGGTTTCTAGAATAGTATTGCAGTAATAGTTGACCCATTTCATTTCGCCTAATTGGCGATAATTTGTGAAAATTCACGATTCCGCTGTTACTAGGTACTGTTGTATGTTAAGTAAGGTAATATTTGTCACTTTTGCTTTCTTCGACGTTTCCAAGGTTGACGGATGTTCTGCTATCATTGCGAAATTGAGACTTGTTATTTATATTGTTGTAAATAATGAGGCATGGAACTCATAACATTCATAACTCATAATATTCATAACTCATAACATTCATAACTTACAATATTCATAACTCATAATATTCATAATTCGTAACATTCATAACTCGTAACATTGATAACTCATAACATTCATAACTCGTAACATTCATAACTCATAACATTCATAAATCGTAACATTCATAACTCATAACATTCATAAATCGTAACATTCATAACTTATAACATTCATAACTCGTTACATACATAACTCATTTCATTTATAACTTGTAACATACATAACTCATAACATTTATAACTCCTAACATACATAACTCATAACATTCGTAACTCATAACATTCATAATTCATATAATTAATAACTTATAAAATTCATAACTCATAATATTCATAACTAATAACTTGTAATACACGTAATGCAGATTAAGGTATGTTGTTGTCACATATATGTTTTAAGAGGGAACAATGGAGAGATGAAAAATCGGGATGAATATGTGTTGTGAAAAAGCAGAAAGGCTTAACCGGAAACTCCAATGAAGATCATTGTCGGCCATTTGGATCATTTGACGACCTCCGTGGTCGAGGGGTGAGGCTTTCGACTACGAATCCGAAGGTCGCGGGTTCAAATCCCGGCGTGCGCAAGTAAATTTTATTTAATTAATTTGTGCTGTTTCATAATTAATAAATTTTAAAATAATATACAGTATATTTGCGCACGTTCTAGAGTGGAAGAACTCTCAGTATCGCCCTGGTGAATCTTCGGATTTATTTTCTTCTTATGACTGTACAAACGAGATTTTTGGTATTATTCTTCCAACAAAAGTTTTTTCAAAAACATCTGACGATTTTTAATTAGAACTACAATATTCGTAAAATTCATTCTTTACTTGTATAATTTCTAAAAAAATATATATCAAAACTGATTGATATTTGTCCAAGTTATTGCATTTCCATTGAATACCATACTTTTTTTAATTTAAAAACACAGAATAGCCGTAGCAATTTATATACATACGTGCAAAATATGGATAGCACTAAAACGGTTAAACAGCTAAAAAAAGTTTTACCCCTTTTCTGCTTTGAAAATATAATGAAGTATAGAATAATATTTTTTTTAAATAAGCATTATCATATGATCTAAAGTTCTTTGTCCGTATTTGTTTTTTTGCTTAGGAACCATTAATCCTTCATTAAAATTGTGGTACGAGTATTGAAAGTGTGCTCTAGTCTATTTGTATAATTTTATCTGTTTGTTTTATGTGTGATTGAGTGAGTTTTGGTAATTATATGTTTTATAATAATAATAATGTATTTATTTCAGCTAAACAAAGCCGTGAGTGCAATACTGTCTGCCGTATAAAAGAATACATTTAAATAAATTACATGATTTGAAATTGAATATGGATCCTCTGATTGAGGATATTTAATTTCGTGTAATTTATGTATGATAACTGAGTTTTTATAACTGGATTGTTCTCACGTAAATGTGAACATCTGTAAAGAAACAGTATAAATAAATAAAAAAAACATATATGAAATTAAAGCAAGGTATAAATATATAATGTATTTTAATAGTCAAACGTGTCACGTGCATTTGCATTGAAACAAAAGGGAAAAGCTGTATTTTTCTATTTCTATTCTGACATTGATGAAATAAAAAAAATAATAAAAAAACTAAGGACGTTCTAAACAAAAATATAATTTTAATTTAATTTACTTATACACAACCCTCTGATTCTCTCTTGCTCGTAACAAATTCTCATGCACTTTTGTAATAACATAACGGCATTATTAATTTTAATTAAAAAAAATTGTGTTAAGCCACTTTTATGTACAGAATGATAATAATAAAAATACAAAATTAATACTAAACTAAATACAACTAAAGTCGTGAAATAAGTGCATTTAAATTGCCAATGTGGAGTTGGTAAATCTGTACAATATTGATCATACTGGTATTCAGATGTGTAACACCCGAATTATAAATACTCTGTTACAATATTCTCAAGTATTCTAACGTAACTAGGATTACTCATTACTCATCTGGGTAACTAGGATTGATCATTCTAATTTTTCGAATGATCAATCCCAGTTACCGATCAGCCAAGTGTTTTGTTAAGTATTCGCTCTGTTTGCTTGTCTTCAAGCATTTTTTATCGTAAATTGTGTATGGTGGATCCCGCCCATTATAAAATGATGTCCGCCAACTCTCATACAGGATAAAATAGTAGCCGCCCACTTTTAAGACAATAGAGTGACATCAAAGTAAAAACTTTTAATGTAAAATTAATTAGATAATAGAATATTGTATTTCTTATGAATACAATATAATTTTTTTTAAATACGTATAACATAAACTAACATTTTGTACTTCACAAACTCGTGTGTTATAAATATGTTGAACATAAAGTGTTAGATTGACTTTAATTAATTGAAATTACTAAAATAAGTTGGGTTCTCTTCAGTTTTATTTTAAATACATATAAAAAAAAACATGTTTTAACATTCTAAAACGGAAACAAATCTTTCTCATTCAATATTTGAATCGGTGACGTTTGTTAACGCTGTTGACACTTTTTATAACTAGTCTCCTGTTGAGGGGAACTTAATCCACAAAAATCGATATCCTAAATTGAATCTAAATTTGATCGAAAATTTCGTTGTGATGAGCGTATTTGTGCATTTGAATAGTGTTAAGGCAAAATTTCGGCTCAGCCGTTGCTCAGTAGGGTTGGGAAAACGGCCGTTAGAATACGTGAGACTATTAACAGCCGACATCCTTCAAAGGAAGTTGACGCGTATAATGAAGGATTGGGTCCGTTGACATAAAGTTACATAACCTCTTATTTATGACAAGTTCTCATGACGGTTATATGTCGGTTTTAATAAACATAAAAAGATTAAGCAACATGATCATTTTCCTTTACTATTTCATATTGCTGGAATAATATTAGATGTTTTGCATGCCGGTTAAATATTGCAACATCAGCTTGGTGCGTTAAATAATGCGATTACTATTGGCAAATTTGTAAATGATGCCTTAAATATTTACACATGCCAATTGCTTCCGAAATATAGCTTTGAAGCATTGGCGGCTCGTGACTTTTGAGTGAGCTAGAGTGCTAAGATTGAAAAATACGACGTTATTGATGTTGTTGAAGCCTTGTGTTGTGTTTGAAATATAAAAACCTTTCACCATCAATAAAATCGTATTTTTCAAACCTACCGCTCTAGATCACTCAAAAGTCGCCAGCCGCCACTGACATTACCGATGTTTAATTAATTTAAATTGAACTGTTTATGCAGTGTATATGTAATGCCAAAAACTCTGTAAATGCGTAATAGAACATTAAAAAAAAAGAATTTTTTATTGATCCACCATATTTAGGAAGTACGCAGCTCTCCCCACAGGTGAGTTCATAAACAAGTGTGTGCGGCTAGCTCGACTGTTCGGGAGGTTGAGATGACGTCCTTGAGAGTGAGTTTCTGGTACAAAGAAATTTATTTGAGTCACAATCTCACTGTTACATATATTACGGTTAATGAAAAGAAAAAATATTATAGTGAAGCAAACTTCTACGTGTCCCTCAAGAGTGGTAATTGGTTATACACAAAATATAGATAGATGGGCATAGCCAAGGGATATAGGATAGTAGAGACGCAAAAATAAAAGAATAAAAATTATAATTTCTTGTGAGTTCTTTCAATGACCAAAACGATTGTTGTTTCATCATACCAGAAGCTAATATCGGAAATACAAACTTTAACCAAAGCCCTAAACGCAAATGTAAAAATCTACAGGAAAATGTACAAAGGAAGTTAGTAGGTATAGAGGTTTTATAATAAATATGGCCAAATAAAGCATAATTGGCAAACATCACATTGTAACACCGGTGGTTGGGCCATTTTACAGAATACCCCTCTCATTTACACATACCTACATTTACACATCATTTCATAAACCGCTGTACTTGGGAGTTAATATTGTTGCATATCTCTAATCATTCCTTCCTTGTCCCGTGTGTGCGTACCTTCTACGATCCGCGCCGCCAGTAAAAAATTGACTTCCACCTGATCGACAACGCTATACAATATGCTGCTAAATTACTTAAGTCCGCCGTCGCAACTCGTTACCATAAACGTCCGCTTTGTCAGTGCCGTGACGATTAACCGAATGAGGAGATAACTGGGCTTCAAATACCTTTAGCGAGTCCTTTGCCTTTATCTTGAAACATATTTTCTCCCCGGTGCAGCGGTCAATCAATCACACATATCATACAACGGTCCTTCAGAAATACATATAATTACATAATTTTTTTTTACAGAAACTTCACACAGAAACTGGTAGGTAGTATCAAATACTGTACAATAGTATTAGGTAGTAGTAACTTACTTATATTTTTTACGATTATTTTTAAACTCAATACTCAAATAATTGTGCGAAATCTTTACGAAACGGTCTCCAAGATCTGCCCAATTAAAATATTATTAAACGCATGAGTGTATATGGTTTTTATGTAAGCATTTAGTTATATAATTATATAAGATAACATATATCTTCATGAGTGGGTATGGTTTGCTATATAAGTATTTAGTTATATAATTATATAAGATATATGTTCATGAGTGTGTATGGTTTTTATATTAGTATTTAGTTATATATAAATATATTTTTTACAGTAACTCCACATAGGAGACCCTGAGGGAAATAATTTCCCTCAAGGCCTATATCATCTTTGGGGATGCTGTGTGGAGGGTGTTTTTGGGGATAGGAAGGAGTGAACTTGGGTCTTGAAGAGACCCATGTTATAGGAGGGAGGAAACACAGAGGCCGGCAGATCATTCCACAGCACAAGAACGAATCGTAGAAGCGACCCGTTCTCATGTGACAAATGTCAACCGTGTGCAAATGTTGGCCACGCGTTTGGCGTGTTTCCCAACTATGCACCGGTGCCGAAGGTATCAATGACGCTAGTTTCTCGGATCATCTTCCATTAAAATACCGGTAGAACAATGACAGCATTCCCACCTGACGTCTGTGCTCCAAAGATTGCAACCCGTTTGTTAAGATAGGCGAATCTATCAAACGGACCGCCCGTTTCTGCACAGAGTCAAGGGGTTTTTTCAGATATTTTGGGACTCCGATCAGAGGTGGCTGCCAAATTCTACAGTGGGGCGCACTTGCGATTTGTACAGGGTCAGCAGTTGTGTACTATTCACTATCGTAATCATGTCTTAGTCTTAACACAGCTGCCTAAACCTTTAGTGACATGGCAATCACAGCTCATATCTATCGATTACTGACTCATTAATAAATATATTTTGATTGCGATGTTCAAAAATAATCAAATAGAGATCGAAAAAAATATTGTAATATTATGGTTATTGCGGAATGTACTTTATTATCATCTGAAGCAAGAAAGACATTAACGCGCGAGGAACCTTGTTCTACATTTTGTTTGAATATATTACTGGCGGCGAATACGAATACTTCCTGGAATATTTTATTTTATTTATTAACTGAAAATAAGTTTCCAATAGACCTAGTAAAATAAAAGATCAAAGTAATTTAATTCTTGTGCACCTAACAACTGCAGGTATGAAAGTAAATTCAATTTGCATTTTTGGATAGTGGAGTCGAAAATCTGTGGCATTTAGGAGAGACAAAGTTATTTTTGTACCACTTTTATTTTAAGACTTGACACTATCATAGAAGAGAGGCTATTTAAGATATTTAAAATCAAATAGTTGAATCGGTTTTTATCTTTTGTTTCTCTCATTCTTTATTAAGCTTTATCATTTCTATGCTGTTCATCTTCATCATATTGAATCCGTATAACATCGCTTCTTAAGTGGATTTGCATGGGGATTAAGGCGAGGAGGAGGCCATTACTCCAATGATGAAACAGAACAAACCATAAACATTTCTTCATTAGAAAAGCGTAGGAAAGACTTTGATCTCATTTGCGTTGTCAAAATAGTTAATTTAATTATTGACTCACCTACTTTGTTGAAACTCATTCATTCAAAATTCCTGGCCGTAGGTAGATTCAGAAACAATGAATTGCTTTTTCTCAATCAACACTACTAATTATGGGTACTATTCTCCACTGTCCAGAATGTCGAGACTTATTAACTCAAGCCGGGGCCTTAAAATTTTTGGTACCGGTCTAAATGGTTTTTGTCAGGCTTTATGAAATTATAACACGAAGATTATCATTTAGAATGTCTAAGATCATGGACTCTACCAAAACCATGTTCAGGCTGTGACATGAGTATTCTCTTAAATGTATATTTTTGTCATTGCTTTATGTTTGTATTATGAATGTGGTGTTATTTTTCTGTTGCTCTTGTTTATCTCATTTCGTGTTATGTATTCCATGTAATTGGATAATTGTCTATAAAAACAAAAATAATGAATATGCGTGATGTTTGAATGTTTTGTTGTTATTATGAACGTAATACGTTTTTCTAACAGTAAAAAGTAAATTCATGTTCTTTATACAAATTTGTAAAGTATGAGAATAAATCTGAATGTTTGTAATATTTACGTTTTCGTAATATACACCGATTAACCTGATTTTTTATTGATGATTTTGAAAAAGTTACTCAAAGATGAATGAAATTAGTATTTTTATAAATATTTGGTTGTACCCGATTAGTGCCAAAACGTGCGATGATTCTAGGAAGTTTTCGGGATTGAACCTTGTACCCCATTCACAAAAAAAAACGTCCAACCAACAACGCCATCTCAAGTTCAAAAGCCACATAATTCTCCTCGTACTCGTAACGTAGGTACGAATCACTATCGTTTTTTAGACTCTTGAGGCGTTATACTAATTGTACGAACACTCAAGGCCATGAATGAATAGTTCACCTATTGCAGATGCTATTACAAAATATTTAATTCTCAGCATTTCATAAAGTTAGTTTTACTTGCCGGTGAACAAAATATTAATATTGTTGGAAAATACAGGTAGGTACACACCACGAAAAAGGTTACTCTCGCTACGGGATTTAAACTCGTTGTTCCTCTTTTCGAAAAGCTACTCTCAACCAGTAGCAGTTCGTGGTCTAAATCACTAAATTACAGTCAACATTAAATCGATTTAAAAAAGGAAATACTTTCTTCTTCATCGAATATATTTATGGAGTCGCGTCATTTCAAATGTTGATGTGGAGAGGTAGGTATTAGATATATAATATTATTCGAAGACGGCCACAAGTGGTAGGAAATACGACAAAAATAATAAGTTCCCATTTGTCACAAAATAATTAAAAAGTGGATAACAATTAAATACATTTTTTTTTTATAATGCAAAAAATTTTAAACACTAAAAGAAGATAAACATTTACACGATTACAACTACTGGGACTGGAACCCGGATTTTTCACTGGCCGAGCAGCTGTGCTTACAAAATATAAACATTTGTGTACTTATTTTATCGTTGGATGTGTATTTATTGTTTCAATAAATAATGTCATTGACTACCGAGAATGAAGCTTTATAAAATAAAGTAAATTGAAGTTAAAAACATATATGTTATTTAAGTACTTATATAAAAAAGAAAACCATACATACTCATGAACATATATGTTATATAATGATATAACTAACTACTAATATAAAAACCATACATACTCATGAACATATATGTTATATAATAATATAACTAAATACTAATATAAAAACCATACACATTCATGAACATATATCTTATTTAATTATATAACTAAATACTTACATAAAAACCATATACACTCATGCGTTTAATAACATTTTAATTGTGCAGATTCTGGAGATTGTTTCGAAAAGATTTCGAATAATTATTTGAGTACGGAGTTTAAAAATAACCATAAAAAATATGAGTAAGTTACTACTACCTAATACTATTCTACAGTATTTGATACTACCTACCAGTTTCATGCAGAAATAAGTAAATAAAACCTGAGATCATGTTCTTGATAACAATAAAGCCAATAATATTGCGATGCACACAATTGTTTATTCGGTGCGCGCCGGTCATTCCTAATTTTGGCTCTGAGGCATGTATCAGCTCCGTTTGAAATCGAATATATATTTATTTATTTACTATTTTTGAATCTCTTGTTCTTGACTTAATTTATCCATCAATCCTCAAAGTAATTAAGTAAAACAACACGAGTTCGTCAGTGGAAGATCGATTGCTACTAATCTATTACTTTACCGTAACCATATTACGGAAACTTTTACGAATAAAAAACGACAGTTTATTTTTTTTATTCTATTTATACAGACCTTTCAAAGAATCCCATAAATTATTACTTAGTAAATTATATGCACTAGGAATGAGAGGCAACATGTTGGATTGGTTCTCAAGTTACTTATCAACAGAATCTTGTTCGTCAAAATTAAGTCTTTCAAATCTAAGGTACTTAATGCAACTAGTGGTCTGCCGCAAGGAAGTCATCTCGGTCCCATTCTATTCATACATCATAACTTGTTTCGACGATGTAGAAGTTCTACTTATTGCCGATGATATTAAACTATACAAAGAAATATCCAATATTAGCGACTGCAAAATCTTTCAGTTAAACATCGGTAAATTACGTAATTGGTGTATCGCTAACAACTTATTTCTCAACGTTGATAAACGACATTTTGTCGAATCAAGACCCCATTATCATTTAAGGTGATACAATGGGAAGTAATGCAAAATCATGTGTTTTCGGTTTGAGAATTTGATGGCCTAGAAATATCGCAGATGCTTGAATTAAATACGGTAAATAGAACACTTTTTGACCTTTTGTTTAACTGGGTATTTTTGTGTGTCTTTTTATAAGCCTATAAAAAAGTATCAGACATTAAAATGTTTAAAGCGCAAATTCTCGTACTTACGAACCCCTTTTCCGATATTGTCATATAGTTCATTGTTGTAAATTAGGTTTTTTAGAATATGACGGTAAAACATTTTAATAATTATGTCTGAGCTTTACAGAACAGAATAAAACAGGAATTTTGGTGATAGGTTTTTTGCGTAAATCGAAACATGCGGCCAATGTTAAGCGGGACTTTCAACCTTGTCGCCACCTGCATAAGGAGCGCGTGAATTCGTTGTAATTTTAGCCGGTGGATCGCCTTAACTACGCTATGGATAACAAAATCTTTAAAAAAGTCAACGAAGAGTTTTGTTTGATACGCAATCAAATTTTGTAAATCATTTACATTAAATAACTAATAAAGGTATGAAGACATTAGGATTTATAATTAGAACTATCAAAGATTCGCTGGAAGTTATTCATAAAAATAGTATATTTGTCATTAGTGCGCAGCATATTAGAATACAATTCAATAGTGCGGTCCCCATACTATCTCATTCATATAAAAAATATAGAAAGCGTGGGGCGCAAAATTTTATAGTTTATTAACTTCAAACTACACATACCAATACAACACATAAACTACACATTCTTGCTAAATACATTAAAAATACATACTCTCGAAAACAGAAGAACAATAACAGACTTAACATTTTTATTTAAAATTATTTATTTCGTATTAGACTGTTATGAACTACTGCAACTAATCAACTTCAAAGTACCTCATCGACAAACTCGGCAAAATATATTATTCTGTAACAATAATTCTGGGACTAACTATCAAATACATGCACCCATTTCTCGCTTACATACACTCGGAAACAAATTCACCTCTGCTATAGATATATTTAATATAAGTTTACCCGTGTTTAAAAGATACCTGCATAATATTTTTATGTTGCAACGATTATAAGAGCATCGAATAAGAGCTATTCTTTGATATATTTTTTAATATTCTCTTTTTACTTATTTACAATCCAAAAACTTACACCTCTTTTTTCTTTGTATGCATAATGTACTATATTAAGTATAAATCAATTTCATACATTTTTACGTCATCCGAAATATATTTGTGAATAAATAACACGTTGATTTCTTTTTTTCACAATGTGCACTCATATCATATTATATTATGCATTTGTATATTACGTATTGTGCAGATCAGGCTTGTACTATTTTTATATAATAATAAGTAATATCTACAATTTAAAAACCCTTTCGTTTATATCTTCTCCGTGTCATGCACTTATACATTATTATACATACATATATATCATAGATATGTTACACCTATATACCAACTACGTATCAAGTTCTTTTTTTGTTAACTTAAAGCCTTTTTTTCTGTCTACACAAAATCATGTAAATGTTAAAGTATGTAAAAGCCCATCGAGGCGTTAATAAATAAATATTATTCATTCGTTGCCGGCAACCCGGGCGTTTATTGGCATAAAATTTAAACATTAACATGTACTTTACCCGTCTCACTAGACGATGTCTGTTCTGAGACACGTATTATGTACGCCCTATATGGGCGTTTTACATATTTTGTTATAAAAAATTCAAATTAAAATAGTGACACAGGTACAAAACATATCACAGTAGGTAGTATTACCTTCTGCGTGAAGTCTAGGTACAAATGAATTTTTGAATGATTCAGTCCTGAAATTATTGTTGCAATTGAATACAGTTTTAGATCGAGTAGTTCTTGTTGGAATATTAAATTTAATTAAGCTGACAATATCAGGGATGTCTAAAAAACTTTTAACCATTTAAAAATTAAAAATTAGGTCAGAAACAATTCTTCTATAAGTAGTTTTAATAATTTTAGTTTTTTCATCATGTAATTGTAATTTATAGTTTCCTTAGGAAATCCGAGTTCATAGTGAAAATATTTTAGAAATTTATGTTGTGTGAAATATCCTTTAGAATTTTTAGCTTCATATGTGCGTTTCGGAATCCGCTCTTGTGAAGCCGCGAGCTGTGTTTCTAATGGCGGATTTATTTTTTGTTCTGGAGTAGTGGCGCGCTTTTTTTTTTGAACGAGCATATTATCACGGGAGTGTTAAAACTGAAGTAATATTAAAATTTAAGTGGTACGTGTTCGAAATAATTTTTATTTGGGAGAAAACAGCAAAATCGCTCATTAGAGAAAACCGCCTCTGCTCCCAACTACTGAGCTACTCAGGCAACATGCAAAACGGCCCTAAATAACGAGAAGTATAATTACTATTTTAAAATTGACAGTGTTATAATTTACAACAGAGTAAGACGTTTTTAACTCTACCTATGTCACTGCTATTGGTATTGAGAAGGTCCCACTTGGCGATGTTTTTTTAAATATGTTTTCGAAACATGTTACATTTTGATTAGGAACAACATGACCTCTGTTAGCTTTAAAAATATTTTTTAGAAAATAATGTTTACGAACGGATCAAATACCTATGGACTTATGATCCTTGAACGCATAAGAACTTAGAAAGTTATAATTTCGCGTGAAAAATATTGCCAATTGTTGTGGCCATGATACAGGTACGCATTAAAACAATACAAATACAAAATAGAATAACTAAATTTATACAGCAGATCTCTGGTTATTTAGTTTATTTTATAAGTATCCGTTACAGTTTCATCGATTCATTTCTGAATCAGGATATAATATATTGACAGGAAGGCCATCCGAAACGTTCACTAAAGTAGGAGGAATAATGTTATCGCTGAGTTGTGAAAGTATTTCAGTTTTTATTATTGTGACAGCTGTTTCGGCGTTTAAGGCCATTTTCAAACTGCGGTTAATCCACATTGTGACGACTTATTTGTATGATTTTATTTACTCCCACCCAATTCTGATTTGGACGGGAGTTTAAAATAATTATTTATTATTGATAAAACCGATTTAGTTAGAAAATAATTAAAATTCTATATTCTGTGAGGTTTTTACATTTGCAATGTGTTTTCCCATTATTTAAATGACTTCTAAATTGATTTATTTAAATGTGTTTCAGTAATTTGATTTATAAAAAAAGGGTTATACAAATTAAACACAAAAACAATTAATAGGGTGAGGAAGCCCAACATGGCTTAATACGTGCAATAAACAAAAGTCTCGTCAAGGGACTGAATAAGGTAAGATTATGTGAAACACGATGGATGGGAATTGAGCAAGGCCATGTTGTGGTCCATCCTCTCTGCCTACTCTCCCTGCGAGGAAACGGCGTAACAGTTAATTTACAACCATCTTGTCTTGCATAGAAAATCGCCAGTGTGCCTGTGGCGAGAGTATTTGTAAATCTTTCTACGGACTCTTTTGAGGTTTCAAAAAATTTCAAATTTCGCTAAAGCCGTTGCCTCAAAATTTCTACGAATCTCCGTAATGCTTTTGTAATGTGATGCGATTATTTAACGACCTACGCCTCGTGACGTCACAACTCGTCAACAAAAACGTGAGCTATCCAACAAATTAGATATTGAATTTAATAAAAAGTAGTGAACAGACAGAGACAGATACAGAGACAGAGACAGTTGCCACAAACAGGTTGCCGGACCTTGACACGAGACTTTTATTCAAGAATCTCGTGAATTCCCCGCTTATTGAGAATTATTAAATCTCACATCTGCCGCACGATGTCGAAACAGAGTGAAGCCACAAACCGGCTACATTAAATAAATATATTTTGAACAAATCGGGGGCTTAAAAATTAATTTGTAACGATTGTGACTTTTTAAAATAGGAAAGACTTCTAGAAATTTTAATACTAGAGTTAAGGGCCAGCACTCAAAAAATGCCAAAAACATCATTTTGTATTCTGCTAACTCAAACGATGATTTATCTATAAATTTGATCCGGGTTCTTAAATAGAATATATGGGTTTAAAATACATAAATCCCTAAACTGTATAAAATCTGTTTTATTTTTTTACTTTATTTTATTCCTATTTTTTTTGTTAAATTAATTTTATTTTATTTTGAAAACCAAGTTTACAATGATTATTATGTATCATAAATATACGTACAAAACGGACTTATAACAGTTTTTCACTTATGTATGAAGTGCTAAAAATGAATGAAGCGCGGTGAAGGAAAGTGTTTTATTTTGAGTTAGAGTTGCATTGTGGTAGGTTTAGTGTGTGGTTTTATCTGGTTTGTCTGTAAGGCACTCTCAATTGAATTCGTTCAAGTAATTCAGGGCAATCTATCACAGAAGTTACAGTTTTTTTTAAACAGTCCGTCTGCGGAATTTCTACGACTCTGAAATACTTACAAAAATGTCTAAAAATATGTGGAATTTGAAAACCAATGAAGTCAATTTTGAGTGTTTAAGCAAAAATTCCAATACGTTTTTGAAATAGAATTTATAAGATTAAAGTTTCAGGATTATTGTCTTTTAAACCTTATATACTTTTCTAATTACCTATGTTGAATTAACAGATAGATCTTTTGCAGTATTTCTTGAATTAGCAACCTGCAGAGTGGGCATTTTTGGATGCTGACTGTTAAGGGGCACCTAAGATGTTTGAGGAATAATAATTATTCTGAATTTGCAAACCACATTTTGGATACAAATAATTTATTTTTATTTTTTTTAAACTTTAAATTATGGAAATTAGAAAAAGTGGTAATAGTCAATTAAATATTACTAATAACTATTATTTTAAATAATTTCAATCTCCTAAAATTATTTACACCTACATGCAGATTAATTATTGCTATTTAGGTGCCCTGGTTGTTTTTCGATTTTAATAAATTTCTATTTTCTAATATAATTGTATTATTGATGATTTTATAATAATAATGCTTATTATAAATAATGTTTTTACTTAATGCATAATTATTAAGGTGCTCCTGCCACTTATGTGTCATTATTTTGCAGTATACGTGGTATACTGACTAAGAAACCGTTGGTTTTGAAACATGTAGATATTTATTAAATGAAAGTATTGATTTTTTTTTAATAATGCCTCAATTTGCATTTTTTGAAGAAGTGAAAATATAACCTTGTTTTTCGTCTTTGTGAGTTAACTTATCTCCATTGGTCTTGTCGCTTGATAAAAAATTCTTGTGTTTCCGGACACCAAAATAAATTAGATTTGGTATTTTTCCTTCAGTTTGCTCATCAAATATATAAAATGATATCATCAATGCACCAGATACACCGTCAAAGAGACCCAACTGTCCAAGACAGTAACGGACTATAATTGGAAGGCCATGGACCCCAATGGCATTCCAATTATATATACCCCAATAATTGTGGTATGTTGTGAGGCAGAAGGCAGTGGGGCAGGGAAAGAGGAAGGTTAGGAAGTATCTGGGTGTTCTAATCTGATCCGTTTCAAGTAACTTCGATTCTGAATGGTGGTCTTCATCAGGACGTAACTGAGAGTGTTTATCGTTGGTTTCTTATTCCCATGGCAAATTATGGGCACTAGTATATTAGTTCATATTTACTACCCTTAAATTCATTAGGAATTATTCAACAATAATTATTAGTAGCATGTGAATAAAATACCTACGATCGCATTCTAACATAAAATCCACGATTTCAGCGTTTTCAATGAATTTTCTAAGGCTCGGAATTTACGATGGACTATCAAATGTAATTATGTAATCACATTCTGGTGCTCATTTATTCATTTCGGTAACATTTAAATATACTTTTGGTGACTGAACACTTCAAAAAGCGTTTTTTTTCACTAAAAGATTACTCAATTTTTCCATACATCCCCACAAAAAGTTCATTTCGACAAATAATATTGTATTTAATTTTATTATACGACTACAAATAATAACGCTTTTTTTTCTTTGAAAAAAATTATATACTTTACTAAATATAAAAGTAACATTTTCGATTAATTGCTTATCAACTAAATTAATTTTTGTTGATGTTTATGATTTGTCTATTCTTACATTATTGTGTTCCATGTTTATCATTTGACACTATTATTTTTAGTATTCTATATATTCCTGATGAAGAAGGCATCGCTTTCGAAACATGTTGACATCTGTGTATATTAATAAAGTGGTAAATACAAAGTATATTTTTTTAATTCATTTAATAATAATGACGCCACAAAGTGAATACCAATCTTTTGCAGAAATTGTAAAATAACATATTTAATAAAATTAAATACATATATAAAATCTATGCAAAACTATAAACTATAGATAAATGCTGTGCTGTTAAATCAAGTAAGTATTTAGAAATGGCGATGACCTCTGGAGGTAGTACGAACACGTCAGGAGACTTGTAACAATATTGAAGGTTACATTTTGCATATTATACGGAGAATAAACTTGTATTTCATAAATTTATTTTTATTTCGGAAGGTTACTTTTTCAAACGATTTTTGATCTGGGAGCAAAATAATATTCTAACGGTTGTGTGAAATGGTTGTTTTAATCTCCCAGATGGAATACAGAATTTTTTTTTTTTTTTTAATAAAACATCGCAGTCAATTTTAGGATTTTTCTATGGTCTAGCAAGTTTAGTGTTCTATTTTAACATAATATTATTGTTAGGCGTACAAACATATTTAAAGAATTTATCTTATATGTAATATCAGTAATTATCAGTTGTTGGTGTAAGCCATTCAAATTTAAATATTGAAAAATGTCTCCAAAATTAATATTTAGGTCTTCGATATGTTTACCAAATCACTGTTTCTGTACAACTTGCCAGCTTAATGCCGGCGTATGTTCAAAATGACAGCTGTTTCGGCTTCCAATAGACTGTTAATATTTGAATATATTAGTACCCGTGAGTGTACACAATTAGATATTAAACTATGTGAATTTCTTCAAAATATTGGTATTCACTTTATGGCATCATATTAATAAATAAATTTAAAATTAGATTACGGAGTATTCTATACATTCCTGATGAAGAAAGCATCGCTTTCGAAACATGTAGATATGTGCCTATTAATAAAGTGGTGAACACAAAATAATTTTAAATTCATTTTTGTGAATTCTGCCCATATTCTGTAAAATACTGTCCTGAATACGCTACGGTATTAGAACCCTGTCGGCAATAAGTATTAAAAAAAAATTAAGTGACGTTCACAAAATAATCGCTTTACTTTAAAATTTTGTGAATTTACTTTCAAAAGAAAAACAAACAGAATACAAAAGTGTGATGAAAATATTAAGACACGAATTTCGTTCAAATACGAAGCAACAAAATCACAAAAAAATAATACCTTTATCAACTGACTGCAAACAAACACTGGCGATTTCAAAATGATTAAAAAAACACTTTATGAGGCTGCGAACTCACGTCGGGATTTTAGTAAAACAACTCGGTGCAGTGTTCACCTTGCGACAGGTAAGGAGCGACTGAAGCCTGAAGCGAAGTGTGGGGCCTGCATACCTGCCACTTGACAAATACCAAGTCTTAGGTGATTCTAGAGATATGGAGAATTTGTTGACGTCGTTAGTCGAACACGGTCGAATCCTTTTAATCATTAGTAGGACTCTACGAATCGTATGTCACACACTTTGATTCGTTTTTATTTTCATTTTAAACATTTTTATTTATCTATCTATTTTACATTTTTATGTGTTCCCTACTTGCTACGCTAGCTTGTTCTGGCCGTGTTGTAGCAAGTAGTCCGTTTCGTTTCGTGGTAAAGTTAAATAAAATAATCTATTTTGTGAATATAATAACACATGTGTAGTACACTTACATTACAAGTACGTTATTTAACGGGGAGAGGGACGTCGGAGAGTTATTATTTATTAATTCAAAATAATGATAGTATCATTACGCAATATGATAAAAATAATGTTTTTAAATAGAAAAATATTAGCCTTTATCAAAATCTAATCAGAAATATAACTTTTTTCTGACCGTCCCATTGTATGTTTTACAAAATATTTAAAATACAAATATGAAGTTAAAGTGTAGAAAAGTATTTTTAATCATTTATCGTTGCGTTTTTGTAAATAAACGTAATCAAAGATTTGAAATCCGCCTTATTAAAAAAAAAACATTGTTATTTTTTTTGATAAATGCTAACCGTATGTAAATTTATAAAATATTTTTTTATTTAAAAACATTATGTTTATCGTATTGCGTAATAATACTATCATTATTTTGAATTAATAAATAATAATTTTCCGACGTCTCTCTCCCCCTTAATATAAAAAAAAACGTAATTTAAAGATACTTGGTTGAAAAAAAAACATTTTTTTTACAGTAACAAGAACAGTACACAAAAGAGGCTGTGAGGGATATATATAATTTCCCTCAAGGCCTATATCATTTTCGGGGATGCTGTGTGGAGAGTCTTTTTGAGGATTGGTAGGAGTGAACTCGGATCTTGAAGAGACCCATGTTGTAGGAGGGAGGAAATACAGAGGCCGGCAAATCATTCCGCAGCCGAGCTGTTTAATACAAGAACGAGTGTAAAAGCAACCCGTTCTCATGTGACAAATGTCAACCGTGTGCAAATGGGGGGCTCGCGTTTGGCGTGTTTTCCGACTATTTATATAGTAAAATTAAAAATAAATATATTCATTACCGTCCAATATAAATCCAATAGAAAAAGTTAAACAATGTAGAAATACATCATTTGAATGGACTAAATCAAATCTACACAATCACATGAATGATGCTTTCTGACGAGAGATTACTCATTAAAATGTGTTTTTTTAATCTGCTATTGAATAAATTTCTTGTACAGGGTATTTTGACTTGGGGGTGGAGCTTATTGTATATGAAGGGACTAAGAAAAGTATGAGATGTTTGCCCGCATGCAGTACGAGTGAAGGGTACTTGCGGAAGACCCATTGTCGCGCTTCTGGTACTGCCTCCGTGGGACAATACTTTGTTTAGGTTGGGTCGTTCTCCAAAGTATTTCAGCAAACAGTAAATAAATAATTGACGGACTGAGAGGACTTGGCATTCTTTATACTCGTATAGTGCTTCAGTGGGATGTCTGTAAGACATATCGAACGTGATCTTTAGTACTTCCCGTTGCGCTCTTTCGAGCGGCAGTAGGATTGAGGATGCTGCACCCGCCAGATAAATATGAAATACGAAATGATGGATTCACAAAGAGCATAGTACACAGTGTGAATTAATTTATTGCCAATTATAGATGTTGATGTTTTGAAGAAATAAATAAATTTACGAACCCTGGCGGTAAGTTTAAGTGTATCCCTAGGTATTTTATTGACTTCACCCTTTCTATTTTCCGGTAGGAACATAAAGAATAACCTGGGCTGCAATTGGGAATGTTAATCGGAAGTTTGAAGTCCGATTAACTTCTGCTGTCAATGGAAAAGCGTATGTAGTTGGTTCAGTGTCGATATATTATTTTTAAGCCATTCACTCACTTCCTCGTCCCTTTCATTAGTCGCACTCTTTGATACGTTAGTCGAACTCGACTAACGACTTTAATAGAGCTGTCAAATATGTTCACGCTTTTCGTATGGTTGACACGGTAATATGGCATCCTCAAAACACTTCCTACAAGCCTAGCTATAACAGGAAAAACAAGAAATCGTAAGCTTAACTTGAACTATGGAACGCAACTACATGGCTCTATATGTATGACCATAGTTTTCAAGCTGTGTAGAATTTTGTTGGATAAGTTAGATATTCTCCCCTGTCGTATTCTTTTACAGTTTGCTTAGTAATCTTCTATTGTCTTGTTATTTTAGTAGGCACTGCGGCCATGGTGTTTCATGGCGTTTTCAACTGGTTATTTAGTTAATATATTAAATAAGGATAACTTCATTTAAACAACTGCTCTTAATATGTTTCGGAAGTCAGAAGGAAGGCTCCCTCATCAGGATAAATAATATACTTTGGTTAGTTAATTGTTTATGTTCTTGTCAGATAATTGTACAAACCCCTTTCAATGTTGACCTCCGCAACACAAGCTAATAACCCATGTAATATAGAGAATTCACAAATAAAAAGCGTTGGTTGAAATCAATAACAACGTACCCCACCTTTCTCTAGTCACTTAAAGCTCATAACACACCGCGTTGGGAATTGGGATGCCATAGTCCCACTAGCACGAATGTAATTCATAAGACATCGGAAAGTGAAATTGCGTAGGTAAAGAAATAAATAAACATTAATAAAATAATTAAAAAATATACTTTGTATTCACCACTTTATTAATATACACGAATATCTACATGTTTCGAAAGCGATGCTTTCTTCTACAGGAATATATAAAATACTAAAAATAATAATGTCAAGTATAGACAAATGATAAACATAGAACACATTAATGTAAGAATAGACAAATTATAAACATAAACAAAAATTGTTTAGTAATTAATATTAATAAGAACGAATTTTCATATTAACATAAAAATAATAAAAAAATGTTTTTAATTTCTAATGTATATTTTTTATTCAATGTTTTACTAACATTAACTTCAACTTATGACTATGGATTTCCGCTCTTTACATATTACCTACTGATATTATATTATTCTCTATTTTACACTTTATACATGTACTTTAAAACCACTGTACACTTTGTATTTTAGTTATAGTTAAAGTTAATTACAATAAAGATATTACTATGACTGGTTGATATGGTGTTTCCATTGATAACCGGGGACCAGTTCAGTTGGGATAATTTCATCGTTGTGTTGATTTCTCCACATTTAGTCAACCTAAGCTCAATAGAATAACGACTAATGGCAGAGTTTTGCAATCAGAAATAAACCATCGAGCGAAAAGGGATTGAGAAATGATTAGTAGCGCAGTTCGGGGAACATTTCGCCACTCCGGCACCGCTGGCACCGCTAGCTCCGCTAACCCCACTGGCCCCACTGCAGGGTGGTGCGGTGTGGCACACCGCATCGGCCGCTTTGTGGGTTACTGTGCCGTGTACTGTGAACAAAATTACGTATATTGAAGGAATTCAGGGGTTGTAGTCTAATTCCAAATATATAAAGCCAAAACTAATTCCCAGGAAGGATTAGCACTATGCAGCCATTCCCGCAGTTTTGTAACATTTTCTCATGATAGACCAAATCTTCAACAAACTTAACATCATGCCGATAAAACAATTATTCTCTGAAACAATACTACTTTACATTATTTATTATTATTATTATTTACCATTTAAAAAAAACGGGGGCCAATTGGTACAGTACTCTTATGTTGCTTATTTGTTAAAAGTTGATTTCAAACAAGTCCAAATTTAATGAAAGTTCTTGTTGGAAGTGGTTGTTAGTATTGATTTTGTTTTATTTGTCAGAATTTTAAAAACAACAGTTGGATTGCTATTTTTATATTCTAAAAGAAATATACCGTAACGTTCTACAGAATCAAGGACATCAGAAAAATAGATAGAATAAACACAACATTCCTTCCTGAGTGTTCAAAATATTACAGTCCGTCCGAAAAGAGAAATTTATCAAATGGATTGCTGAATTGTTGACAAGAGTCAAGACTTTAGGTAAATAGATAGTCAACTGATAAAAAGCATTGTCACATTTTTTGGTACTTTTAGCAATATTCGTTTACACCTACAGCGCAGCACAAAAAGATAACTAAGTTCAGAGTTGTCTCTAAATTTACTTAACCAACGCGGATTTTCTCCAATAATTGAATTATATTTGTCAATAAATTAATCACTTTTCATGCAAAACATTTCACGAAAAGCGGTAAAAAGAAGAAGTTAAATGAAATGTGATTACCGTGTCTTTTATCTAAAATGATTGTTTCTAAGATTTTTTTTTAATTTGAATCATCAACCAACGATATCGATAATTTGAAACCACTAGTTTCCAGTAACACACTAACTGGAATCCATTTTGAATGAGGACCATAGCCATGTTTGAACACTACAATTAACTTTAAGGTATTGTACGCTTCTGAATCATTTTCAACCGAACTGAATTAGTGATATTTTAGTTGTAAGCCGACGACATGGTCAACCACAAAAACTCATCGTCGTACAACCAAACCGTTTAAAGAAAATAGTAAAATTTCAAAACAAAATTCATCCCAAACCTCTGATTAACTTTTGCTAATATGCACCAGGGATTACGATTCCCGTTATTCCTTACCCTTTTCCTTATGCTTAAAAACTTCTTTGTTAACGGCGGTTCCGGTTCTCTTGGATGACACGTGTCATGTATTATTAAACGAATTACATTCGATAAAAAGGTCAATATTTGCATGGTTTTAATAAGAGAAAAACTCAATATTAAGTAAATTACCAATTACATTATTATTTACTAGTCGTTACACATAATTAAATATATACAATGTGTTGATATTTTCGGCACTGTAGTTCAAAATGTTCGGGAATTCACGGTAGGCAGGCATAGAGGAGAGTCGTTCTGACCGGACTGAGTCCAATGAATCCGATTCCGAAGGCGACGGACTCACTCCGAGTTCGCAAATCTTGATTCACTCATTCCGAATTCACACTCAAAGAACAACTAAGGTTTTGTATTGGAGTCAGAAACTATTCAATAGTGTAATATGAACGATTTTTGCTTCTGGAACGGCTGATCCGGGCGGACCTAAGGAACTAAGGACCGAGTCCGAGTAATCGAGTCCGCGTGGCTGAACTCGGAATTGGCACGGAGTTTGAAAACTAAGTGGAATAACCCACCTCTACGGTCGGCATAGATCAACCACGACGGAAAATGTCACTTTTAGAATTAGTGACAAAAAAAGGTCATTACTATCTAGTCAGGTAGGTACCTTTTTACAAAACGTAATACTGCGTTAAAAGGCGTATTTATAATGTTTAAAAATAAAATTAAAATGTCTTACAATGCTTCATAATATAATGTAATTGTTTTGTTTCAAAACCTAATGTCACTTGAAAATATTTCATTGATATGTGTTTTCAAACAATCTGTTTAAGATTTTTTTACTATGCCTCTCCGGAATTCCGCAGTAAATCAAGAAGTATTTAAGCCTGAGGAAACAGATAAGGAATCTTCCTTAAAAAGTCGACCTTCCAACCAGTTTAATTCGTATTTGCATCACTCATGCGATTATTGAAAGCAAAACACTTGAACACCAAAAGAATCTTTCATACCGGGACGTAGTACGAAATTCCACGTACCAACACATATTTGTTTAATCGAAATATTTCAAATAAACAGAAAAAATGGTAACATGTTATTTTCCTCACTGTATTTTGTCCCATGACCTTCGGTCAAGAGCGTACGAGTTAACCGCTCTGACACAGAGGTCATCACTTGTGGTGAGATATTTCTATGATTTTTGCATTTTGAAGTGAAATAAGGCTTGATTTCGGTTGATGAAAGATACTTATGAGCCACGTGGAGCAGGTAAATATTATGAGTCAATTTATCGAGTCTATTATTAACAATAAAAACCTATCTTGCAAACCCCATTTTAAATATGTTTCCTTTTACCCCTCCCTCAATCTCTATCTCTTCCCCCATTCTCTACTAATCCCTAGTCACGCCCCCAATCCCACTCTGACACTTAATATTTTTAGTGCATGTTTTGCCCCGATGATGGAACTGGTTGTTTCGAAACCGGTCGACATTAAAATAAAAGTGGTTAAAACAAAATTTGATTGTTTAATTAAATTATAATGGATAACCACAAAGTGAGGATAGCATATATTTTAGATTTTTAATGGACGAGGAAGCGGTAAGATTGAAACTGTAAAATATATTTTAATTTTTCTTTAAAATGCATAAAAAAATATTATATTCAACGTTTATGTTTTCGTTAGGCTAAGAAATATTTAAAATTTGAAGATAATCAAAAATGTGTACTTTGACCTTCTTCACTCGTTGCTTATCTATGGGATTATTAGTTGGGGAGGATTTTATAAAAATAATTTAAATTCAGTAAAAGTTTCACAAAGAATCATAATAAAAGTAGTACTTAATAAAAAATTAAAACCGACCTTTTATTTCAAACTTATGAGAAATGGAAATCAATTCATAAACCCCCCCCCCATAAAATGCTCTGTATTAATGACCAATCAGAACAAATAAATAAAAATGAAACTCTTGTTTAAAAAAACTTATATACATAAATATTTCTTACAAAACATTTTATAAATAGAAGCAAATTAAATATTATGTACCTACCAAATGAAGAATTGTGGCTCCCTCATCAGGCACAAGAACTCCTCTTTTCTGATAAGGTATACACGACCAAGAATACCGTTTTTTTTTAATGTAAAATACTTAAAATGTAACTTATAAGAAATGAAAAAGTAAAAAAAAATATATAAAATCTTTCATCCCAATTAAAATAATTTAAAAAATAAAATAAAAACCTATTTGTTTTTGGACATCGCGAAAAACAAATAACGGCGCTCCACTGCGGCCTATAACCAATCATTACAATATTTCTCTTTAATCAAATTTGTCTACAGTATGCATGGCAAATTCTTTGTGTAGTTTAAGGTAATTTCTTTAGAAATAAGTCGGAAGGCAGGCGGTGCCCGAGTTTAGTGTGATTAATTTAACCAGTTGTGATAATGAACAATATTCTACTTATTGCCAAACGAAATGTTATGTACACTGTGACCGGTGATCAGTGACCCGTGACCAGTGACCAGTGACCACTTACCAGTGCCCTTGCATCGCTCGCGTAAATAACGAAGTAACTTCACTTCTGTTATTGGCTGACTCACATATTTTGTAGTGCAAGTTATGTAAAGGCCTTATTACCAGTTTTGACGTTAGATGTCTCTCTCTGCAGATCTAAAAACTAATCTCTGCAGGCGGCCAAGCGAGAAATTGCCGAATGAATGAGGCAGGCAAAAGGAGAATTAGCCCATTTAATACTGAAAGCACTATAACCTACAACACGAATAAATTGTTATTGTTAACTTGACTCTCCCAGAATAAAACCCGAACTAGTTACGAGTTTACTGCAGATAAATAATAAATATATCGATCTAACTATGCATAGAAAATTGAATGTTTGTCTGTCTGTCTATCCTGGATTTTCTCAAAAATTCTACGGATTTAGCTGAAGCATAGCACAGTTTGTTTTTATTAGTAACGGGAAGGTTTAGAGGGTAGTTTTAATGAATTCCAATACGTAAAACTGTTGCTATAACGTTTTAAAATTAGTGTGAAAAGTATTGAACCCGCCATGTTGTGTTGAGGTTAGCCCATAGATATAACATTCAGGTTAGCCAAAGATTACATATTCAAAAGACAAAGGTTTGTTTGTGTAGAATATTTTTAAAATGGAAAACACAAGCAGGTACATATTTAAGAACTTTATTATTTTGAAAAAATAAGTGTTTGGAATGATAAAATTTTCAAATTACTGTCTATAATATCTTCATACGGTTGGTATATTCACTTTGTGGCGTCAAATGAATTAAAAAAATATATGCTTTGTATTCACCACTTTATTAATATACACATAAATCTTAACATGTTTCGAAAGCGATCCTTTCATATATCAGGAATATATAGAATACTAAAAATAATAACGTTAAGTATAGACAGATGACAAAAATTAGAACACAATAATGTCAGAACAGACAAATTATAAACATAAACAAAAAAATATTAAAGTAGGTACGTAACTAATCAAAAATGTTAATAAAATTTTTTAAAATTATTTCAAAACATATTTCTTTGGAATGTTTCTTTGTTTAGAGATAGTAATAGTCGTCACAAGGCATTACTTTGCCTCTCAAATTAATTATGGTACCCAAACGACAAGAAAGAATTCATAACTTCATAACTTTATTAACAAAATAAAATAATCCAGAGCAAGGCCTGATACGCACCAGGTAGTTAATAATAACTATATTTTTGTAGATCCGCCCAAAAATATTAAGTATGAAAATTTGTTTTCTGTACATTAAAATACCTAATTGTTCCATTTACGTTTATAATGCAATCAATTTCATTAATTCTTTTAATATTCCAGCAAAACTATTTTAATATATTACGTTAATATTTTAATTTAACAATGCCTAATCTGTCATATAATTACACTTAAATCTATTTTTTGTATATCCGGTCACCTACCTAGGAACAGATCTCACGTAGTGAGGCAGATAATGCTAATCATACAATAATATAATTATGTAACATATATTGCGAATTTTATAAACCAGCATTATGTTATTTCAATAAAAAGATCAATTTTAACTTCTTTTCTGTGTACTGTGGAAGGAAAATATCATTATAAGTTCATTGACATAGTCTTTAGTATTGTATTTAAATATATACAAAATATTAAGCATTGTATTCCCAGCAGTTAAGAAACTCATTGGGGGTCACATGCAGAACCTGCAGTACAGTTTTTAGAAACAAACATACATGATAGTTAAAATACACAATTAACATTCACAGTACATTAACAACACATAATTTGCATTTGTAATAAAGGCATATCACTGGTACATTATAATATAAGTGTACAGGGACACTTATTATAAAGAAAAAAATCAGTGGTACATTATATAGTAATACTTATTACAGAGACACATCACAGCATTAATCCTTAATTTAGTTTAAGCATTTTCCTTTGAGACCTTTCACATTGGCTTCATGTTTAATATCGTTTTTTAGAAATACGTTCACGTAAATATATTTATACAAGAAAAATCGTATTTCGGTAATGAAATGATCTGCCAAATCGGGAGAATCTTCTGTGCTATTTAAAATTTCAAAATATATCTTTAACTCTTGATTAAATTTCGGTGGCAAAAACATTTTTTTAAACAGTAATTTCGCGATGCAAGAAACTACAATGTCACATTGGGAAACCCGAGTTTAAAGTCTGTGTACTCTGTTGTCCGTTGTGTATCATTAAAACTATTATTTATGTATTTCTGGTTCGGGTACAAATTACTATTATTTTTTTCCTCAATGACAGCGATTATAATAACGTTAAACAAACACATTTTGCGCAAATAATTGACATGTCACGTCAGGCAGATATAAAAATACACATTTATATGCTCTTCCTATTTAAAATTACTTCCAGAGAGATATTTTCATTTTATTTATTTTTTTACATGAATACCGCACAAGAGTCTCAACTGCTCCCAACCGTCTGGAGCCAGTGAGACTATGGCATACCCAATTGGGAAATGTTGTGATGCTGAAGGTGTTTTGGAAGGGGAAAGAGAAGGGGAAGGAGAAGGGGAGGAGAAAGGTGGGGAAATACGTGGCTATTCAGATCTGGTCACCAAACACGGATAAAAGCCATTTCAACCAACGTTTCAATTCTGAATGGTGGTCTTTCACCAGGGTGATACTGAGAGTATCTTCCACTCTGGAACGTGCGCAAATATACCATATATTATTTTTAATTAATTAATTGTGAAACAGCACAAATTAATTATATAAAATTTACTTGCGCACGCCGGGATTTGAACCCGCGACCTTCGGATTAGTAGTCGAGAGCCTTACCCCTCGACCATGGAAGTCGTTTAATTTTTTACTCCACTCAGGAGGCCGTGAGTGAAATAATTTTCCTCGAGGTCTATGTCATAGTTGGGGATGCTGTGTGGAGGGTATTTTAAAGGATAGGAAGGAGTGAACATAGGTCTTTAAGAGACAGATGTTGCAAGTGGGAGGAAACACAGAGGCCGGCAGATCGTTCCACAGTCACGAGAATGATTCGTAGAAGCGACCCGTTGTCATGTGGCAAATATCAACCGTGTAGAAATGTTGGGCGCACATTTGGCGTGTTTTCCGACTGTGCAAAAAAAGGTAATATTCTCGTACTACTATCACACTAAGCGGAACATGTTGCTTGTGCTGTGGAGGGCTTAGCCAGCCGAGGAATTGAACTCACGACGCATGGGTGTGAACAGGACGCGCTACCAACTCAGCCATTGACCAGTTAATATGATTTACTATCTTAAATTGGCGCAGGAAAACATCGTAAAATCTGGAACTGTTTGTATTTTTTTTGTGTAGAATTATTGCGTAAACAATTTTTTCATGCCGATATTTAAGTACGTATTACTAAGAAAATGCTGTCAAATTGACACTTTATTTTAGTTCAGCCGTTGTGTTGTTGCATCATGAAAAATATAGCAGTATGGGTCCTATCGTTGGTGGTTTCTGAATCTGAAAAGTACCATTATTATACACAAGGGTTAATGGATTTACCTAGCTGACGTGTTCAGTGAAGCGTATCACTTAACTGTACTCGAACGAGTATACTTTAGAAGTTGATCTTGTAACTCATTCTAAGAAAACTTTTTATGTTTTTAGCAATGGATTTTCTCACCTTACGTCATTAAAATGTGAGTTGTGTACGTGCTATGACATATAAAGTATATATATATATATATGCATTTTTACAACCTTTACCAGCAACCTTTGCTTGCATTCTTATTGCGAAGTTGTTCACAGTAGTGGATCGGTAAGATTTATTTATTTGAAAGACACATTATTTAACAACAAAACGTAAGAAAGCTTTGACTGCCCAACTAGGAACAAATTCCGTTTTAGGACAGTCAAATTGACAAGTTTAGTTCATATTAAGTGCCATTATACAAAAAATAGAAAGGAGTAAAGCTAGTATTGACATATTATAGTAATGTAATAAATGTAGAAAGAAGTGTGATAATTAACGATAAGGAGATGTGAAGAATAGTACAGAAAAAACGATGGTGTATAGAAGATAATTTGAGTATAGTATAATAATTAATACAGGATAATAGTTAAGTTTAAAGAAATAAGATAAAAAGTATGGAGTAATCGTTAACGTATACCAGATAATTTGAGTATAGTATAATAGTAAAGTACTTATGAAGAGATGAGAAAAACAAATATTATAGAGTTAACAATTATGTATTTGTGTTTGACAGGTTTGGTTGGTGATATGAGGAAAAAAATGCGTTTAAAATAGAGTACTAAAAAAAGATAATATTATTGAGTAATATTGATAAGATTAAGTTACGTATCACTCAGCTTTATGAGCCGACGACGAAACTCGCGAATGCAGCCTGAAGAGGGTGCAGCAAGAAGTTAATAACTTACGAAATATATTTTATTCAGTAAGTACATAAAGTAATTTTAGTAAGTTGTTTTTAACCAAATGTTTGTTATTTTTCATTTTCTTGGTTAGGGTTTTTAATCCAGTTAAGATCTTTTCCCAAAGAGCACAAATAATGTAAGATTAATTCAGTCAAGTAAATTAAACTATGGGATGGTAATATTAATAAGGCCAAAGCGCGACTAATGTACATGTCTGTAAGTATTGAATTTTTTTTTAAGAATTAGACGATGCTAATATATTACCTATTGAATTTATGATTTAATCTTCTTGTCCATAAAAGAAAAATTCCGCACACCCATAGAGACATAAAACTAAATTCACTCTAATTTTGAGGTGGATTCTATATTACTATAAAAATAAAATTCATGGGTATTTTGCTTATAGTAGATCTAGTTTTATACAAATAATTTCATATATCATGATAATTACCCATATTAGTAAGAAAAAAAGGGGCGGAACCTGGGAGACACCTTGTGGAACCAGGGCAGATATGGCCAAATAAACAATAATGTATAGTCAAGGGAACAAGGTGACGTCTTGGATATAGCACGGTGCACCTATCGCCTGAGAGTTCTAGTGATGACCGCCACATAACCCAACCAATGCAACACCTCCACCAAATGAGTACTGGGAATTAACACCACATTAGGGAACAAGGTGACGAATTGGATATAGCACGGTGCACCTATCGCCTGAGAGTTCTAGTGATGACCGCCGCATAACCCAACCAATGCAACACCTCCACCAAATGAGTACTGGGAATTAACACCACATTAGGGAACAAGGTGACGAATTGGATATAGCACGGTGCACCTATCGCCTGAGAGTTCTAGTGATGACCGCCGCATAACCCAACCAATGCAACACCTCCACCAAATGAGTACTGGGAATTAACACCACATTAGGGAACAAAGGTGACGTCTTGGATATAGCACAGTGCACCTATCGCCTGAGAGTTCTAGTGATGACCGCCATAACCCAACCAATGCAACACCTCACCAAATGAGTACTGGGAATTAACACCACATTGGGGAACAAGGTGACAGGTGGACATACCACGGTGGGCGAAACCATACATAACCCAACCAATGCGACACCTCCACCAAATGAGTGCTGGAATGCTTCACATTGGGGAACAGGTGACGGAGTGGACGCCAGTGGGCATGGCTTGAGGTCAAGCGAAAACCGCCACATAACCCAATAATGCGACACCTCCACCAAATGAGTACTGGGAATCAACACCACATTAGGGAACAAGGTGACGAATTGGACATACCACGGTGGGCATATGGCTTGAGAGTCCAAGCGAAAACCGCCACATAACCCAACCAATGCGACACCTCCACCAAATGAGTACTGGGAATCAACACCACATTAGGGAACAAGGTGACGAATTGGACATACCACGGTGGGCATATGGCTTGAGAGTCCAAGCGATGACCGCCACATAACCCAACCAATGCGACACCTCCACCAAATGAGTACTGGGAATCAACACCACATTAGGGAACAAGGTGACGAATTGGACATACCACGGTGGGCATATGGCTTGAGAGTCCAAGCGAAAACCGCCACATAACCCAACCAATGCGACACCTCCACCAAATGAGTACTGGGAATAAACACCACATTAGGGAACAAGGTGACGAATTGGACATACCACGGTGGGCATATGGCTTGAGAGTCCAAGCGAAAACCGCCACATAACCCAACCAATGCGACACCTCCACCAAATGAGTACTGGGAATTAACACCACATTAGGGAACAAGGTGACGAATTGGACATACCACGGTGGGCATATGGCTTGAGAGTCCAAGCGATGACCGCCACATAACCCAACCAATGCAACACCTCCACCAAATGAGTACTGGGAATCAACACCACATTAGGGAACAAGGTGACGAATTGGACATACCACGGTGGGCATATGGCTTGAGAGTCCAAGCGATGACCGCCACATAACCCAACCAATGCGACACCTCCACCAAATGAGGACTGGGAATTATCACCACATAAGATAACTAAGCGGTTGGCGCTAACAAAAAGTTGTCAAAAGAAACGGAGCTAAGAGTCCACTGATACCGACCCTGATGTATGGCAGTGAGGCAGGGAACTGGCAGAGGAAGGATGAAAGTAAAATGATTGCTGTAGAAATGAGATCTCTGAGGCGAATGTGTGATAAAACCACGTATGACCGTTTGAAAATATTGAGATTCATAAAGAATGCAAGGCTGATGTAAGCGTAATGAGTAAGATTAAGAAAGGGACCCTTAGTTTGGGCATGTAGAGCAAATTAATGAAAGAAGGAGTGTAAGAAGAATATATGACGCGAATGTGAATGGAAGAAGAAGCTGGGGACGCCCGAGGAAGACATGGCACGATCAAGTACATCAAACGCTTGAGCCGGGCAGTGACAAAAGGCGGAATAATAGAAGAGAATCTATGACACCATATATGAATGTGAAAGAAGCAAGAAGTATATGCCAAGAGCGAGTTGTTTGGCGGTTCGTCCTTTCTGCCTATCCCTGCGGAAAAACGGCGTGATGATTAGATAGTTAGTTAAGATTAGTAAAAAAAACACGATTTGCCAGAATTCTACTGAGGAGAAATCCTGGAAATGAACCACTTTCGGTATAATTTTTGGGACATAACCAAGGAGACACCTAAACAAAAGTAACCGAAAAATTTGCGGCTAATTAGTTATAAAATAAAACAAAAGTCGTCTGCCAACATTTGAGCAGCGACAAGTACCTGACAGACTACCCGAAAGATCACTTTAAAGATACTGGCGTGGGTTCAAAGACGTGGTTCAGTCGACAATGCTCCGCAGCAGTTCGACGAAAAGACCCTACAACACATCTCGAACGTCAGAAAACAGATCAGCATATAACAAATTGGCAAAGGAAAGTAACAGAATCATCAATAGGTCAAAACTTGACCACGACCTACAGATCAGCAAAAAGCTAGCTGCCTGTCCGCATGGAAACAGAGCATTCTGGTCGCAAGCGGGCACCATAGGTCGCAATTTCTGAAAATACAGTCTGCCGCCTCTTACCAGACTCGACGGTTCACTAGCAAACACCGCCACCGAAAAGGCCAACCTTTTAGGGAAAATGTTCGCGGAAAACTCGGTCCTCGATGACCGGGGTGCCATCCCGCCGTCGGTTACTTACTACGGTTTCTATATGAAAAAGCTTAGGATCCGGCATCGGAATGTACTCCATGTCTTACGGGGGCTCGATGTTAATAAAGCTAGTGGGCGTGACGGAATACCTGCCCTAGTATTGCAGAGGTGTGCTGCAGAAATTGCTCCAGTTTTGTCAAAGCTCTTTAAATTGTCTCTGAAATGTGGCTCTGTGCCCTCTGGTTGGAAAAAAAGCGGTCATTCATCTTATACCTAAGAAAGGTGACCACTCCAACCCGGCCAACTACCACCCCACAGCGATCACATCAGTTCTGTCCAAGGTGATGGAACGTGGGATCAACGACATACCTCGAGAAGAAAAAAAAATTAACGATTATCAGTATGGGTTCCGGCAGAACCGCTCATGCGGTGATCTTCTCGCGTATTTGACGTTGGGTATTTGATTTGATGTTTGGGGGCGGTGCCTGGAACGTTATGGTGAGATTTAAACGGTCTCACTGCTAATAATTTAACCAATGAATTTTTATTTGAATCACCAAAACTCATTTGGTGGAAGTGTCAGATTGGTTAGGTCTTTTGACGGCCATGGCTTAGACACGAGTGCTTACGGAACCTATGAACACCATCCACGTAGATATCAATAATGTCAACGGTAAATTTTTCCAGTAGGTACTCATTTGGGAAACGTGCATTTGCGAAAATACAAAAAAATGCGCTTAATTTTTCACTTCCTTCAAATAAAAACGCGTAAACATTGAGAGAGAGTTGACGCCGCCATGTTTAATTTTTATAATATGACATTAGACAATAGTTGGATACAAAGTATCAAATATTCTAAATAGGTTGCTAAGTTCTTAGTGTCGGTTATTTAATAAAGAAAATACCCACACTAAGAACCTAACAACCTTTTTTAAAAAATGCATTTTATGCAGTTGGCACTTCCGACAAATGTCATATCATATTAACAACATTAAAGTTGGCGTCAATTCTACTTCAATAATTACGTGTTTTATTTAATAAAGTAAAAAATTAAGTGCATTATTTTTTTATATCCGCATACGCAAATATTTTATTTTTATTTTAATCAATTTGAAAGTGTTTTTCTTTTTAAAAGTCCCAAATGGAAATAATGACCGCATCAATAAGGAACTCCAGTGAAAAATATAATGGCTTTTAAACTATTTAGATCAGCAAACGCCGATTATGAATACATAACTTTTATTATATAGAATATCCGTAAAATTAATAAATCGTTGTTTAAAAGAGAATAAAAAATCATCTCATCAAAACACCTTGTTATGGTGGTACAATTGAATTTGGAACATCTGATGTTATGTGCGCATTCTGGTTTTGGATTAGTATGGACATTTTATTTTTCGATTTTGTTTCGTATTTTTAAAATGTATTTTTTAAGATTTTAGGAAATTAAAATTTAATTTGGGTGACTTTACGCTGTATAGTTGTCATACAATACAAAATAAAGTATTATTATTGAAAAAAAAAAATTATTTATGAGCAAACCAATTATATTATGATAATATTAATGCTCAAAACTATTATTATTCTTCGAGTCAAAGTTTCTAACTAGGTACATTATTTTATTACTTATGCTTAGTTATTGTTTACTACGAATAGAATATAAAATTATGTACGGTGAAGCTTATTCTTGTTTTGACATTTGACATTCTAACCACAAAACCGAACGGCCATAGATTTGGAGCGTTTTGGTGAGCTTTGAAAAATTGAAACTTTGAAAATTATTTTAATTATGAAAACTGGCCTTAGAACAAATATACTGGTATTTAAATTTGAACGTCATTATTGATAAAAAAAAATGGACTGGTGTTCCTTATTATTATGAAGAAAACTTCACGGAATGATTTATAATCAGGGGTGTCTATGCTACGGCGGTCACGTACAACCATAAAATTCTAAATAGAAGACAAGGAAGAATGAACTCGAACTGAAGCAATATGCATTAATTAAACCGGCTCTCCTCTCTCTTTCTACCTGACCTAACCCGTTCTTCGATTAGTGATACTTCTTTCTGCGACAAAATGTCACCAATAAATCGGTTCCGAGAGAAAATGAATAGAAACCTTCCCATTGAGCGCCCAGAATCTTAGATACGATTTAAGATTCTCTCGACCAAATATATTGATTGCTTTTTGAAGTATAAGGTCGTGTTGCGCTCCATCCTCCTATGGTCAACGTTTCGGACAGCTCTGCAGTGTTTATCATCAGAGGAGATGAGCTAGAGGAGGGAAAGTGCAACACGGCATACCAGGAAGCCTATTCTGTTTTTTTTTTTTTAAGGAAAATTCCTTTTCCTTTTCCTTAGGTTTAAAGACTTGTTGCTTAACAGCGGTTCAGGTTCTGTCGGATGACAGCTATCATTCAGCAAACGACACTCTTCAAAAATATCGATATTTGCGAAGTTTTAACAACAACAAAAAACCTCAATATTATGTAAGTATTGGCTTTAAACATTACTAGCGAGTCATTTGTCGTATAATAATATTATTAAGGCGATACAATGGGAAGTAATGCAAAACCATATGTTTTCGGTTTGAGAATTTGATGGCCTAGAAATATCGTGGATGATTTAATTAAATACTGCAAGTAGAACACACCTTAGCCTTTCATTTAAAAGGGCATTTTTTGGTGTGTCTTTTTATAAGCCTAGAAAAAAATAAAGTATTAGGCAAAAAAAAAATGTTTAAAGCGCAAACTCTCCTACTTACAAACCCCTTTGGGAAATTTTCGTATTGTTCATTGTGGTAAATTAAGTTTTTTAGAATATGACCGTAAAACATTTTAATAATTGTGTCTGAGCTTTGCAGAATAGAATAAAACACGCATTTTGGTGGTGTTTTTTTTGCGTAAATCAAAACATGCGGTCTATGTTAAGCGGGACTTTCAACCTTGTCGCCAACTGCATAAGGAAGGTGTGATTGAGTTTTAGCCGGTGGATCGCCTTAAATTAACCGATTTGACGAAATCGCGATGTTTGTAAAGTATTTACGCTAAAATCCCGAAATGTCCGATAAAAGTGATTTAAAATCTAAAATTTATAATAAATTACATATGTAATTCACGAGATTCATATTCGTTCCTTTGGGTCGGCCCAGTTCCACCGTTCCTGAAGAAAAAATCGTGCATATTGCGCTATTGAATAGTTTCTCACTCCAATCCAAAACTTTAGTCGTTCCTTGAGTGTGAGTTCGGAATGAGTGAATCGTGATTTGCGAACTCGGAGTCAGTCCACCGCCTTCGGAATGTGATTCATTGAACTCAGTCCGAGACGATGTGTACCATTCCAGTCTTCTTGTATTTGCATCCCGTGTAATTGAACATGTCTACTATATCTGAAAAAGTATTACCTTCTGCATGAAGTCTGGGTACAAGAGAGTTTTTTAATAACTCAGTCCTGAAACTAATATTGCAGTTGAATAATTATTTTGATCGAGTGGTTCTAATTGGGGTATTAAAGTTAATTAAGCTTAGTAAATCAGGGCTGCCTATAATACCATTAGCAATTAAAAAAATATTTCTGAGAAATAAGTCTCCATCTGAGAGTTTTAATAACTTTGGTTTGTTTAATTAACATTTTGAACGTCTCAACAAGTTTAAACGTGGATGACACAAGGAGTTTGTGCCAGAACAGAAGTGCATGGCGATCCAGTCCCTCTGCCCGCTCCCTTGGGAAATGAGGTGTTTGTCTCAGAACAAAAGTGTATGATGATCCAGTCCCTCTGCTTCATATAAATTATTCTTATGATTTAAAATGCTTGTTTCGTTTCTTGTTTTGAAGTGAAGGATTTCAATAAATCTGAGAAGCTGAGATTCACCTTGAAATCCTAAGGTCATTCCATTTTGCAAGGATCCGGTCGCGAGACTTAGAATAAGAAAAAATAAAGGAAGACAATTCGTCGTTTGCCAAACCAGTTTGCCCTCACGTTATCGATAGTCGTAAACTTCTACTTCTCATTACACCTTCTTTGCCATTATAATAATAATATCCGGTGTTCTTTAAATATATAATAATCTTTGTCCTAATCTAAATCTAGACATAATATTAACTCCCTACAGTCATTTAAGAAAAATATTACTCATAACACCAATGCGCAATCACAACTCTCCAGTACATAGCACTATTCAGACACATAGGTACACATACACGCTCACACACACACACACAGAGACGCATTACTTACACACTATATACTTTTTTCATATACCTTTCTATCTTTACCGTGCATCATTCCCTAGCATTGTACTAACCCCGCCCGGTAAAATGTATAAACCACTTACTAGATATTACATAGAGACCTGTCATTGGTACTGATCCTTGTAATAATTTTCTAAAACCTTGTAATTTGTACACCACTCATTTTATACATGTACTGTTTGTTTCTAAAATAATAAAAAAAAATTAAAAAATAACGCAGCTGCTGGTATATGAAGGCTGAAAAGCTGCCCCTACGCACGGAAGAATGAATATAAAAATAGTATAAAAGATTATGGAAAATAATAAATTTCTGATGGAAAGTGTATTTATTAAAAAAAATAAGGATTTTCTTTAAATTAATTTATTGATATAATCATTCCATTTTGATAACATTCAAAAGTATACAATACATAATGCATTATATTCCCAAGAGTTAAGAAACTCACTGTGGAATCATATGCAGAACCTGCAGTGATCAATAAAAGCAATTTCTAAAATAAATTTGTTATTCAATGTTTTACATGAATTTTATTATTTACAACATAATTTTTTTGTTTTTGTTTTCTGTTTGCCCTGATGAGGAAAGCTTTGTTTTCGAAACATGTTGATATGTATATATTAATAAAGTGGTCAAGTCTTGAAGAGACCCAGGTTGTAAGATGGAGGAAACACAGAAGCCGGCAACTCGTTCGACAGCTGAGCTGTTGAACATAAGAACGAATCGTAGAAACTACCCGTTATCATGTAACAATGTCAACCGTGTACACGTGGTGAATGCGTGTTTGGCGTGTTTCACAGCTATGCACCTGTGCCGAAGGTATCAGTGACGCTACTTCCTCAAAGCATCTTCCATTGAAATACCGGTAGAACAAAGACAGAATTCCAGTATGACGGCTGTGCTCTAGAGGTTGCAATCCGTTTGTTAAGATAGGAGAAGCTATCAAACGGACCATCCGTTTTTGCACAAAGTCAGGGGTTTTTCAGGTATTTTGGGGCTCCAGTCCAGATTCTACAGTGGGGCGCACTTGCGATTTGTACAGGGTCAGCACTTGTATAATATTAAAGTATCTGAGCCCAACTTCTGAGAGGCTAACTTGACTCTGGCTTCAATGGAGCCCCCATACTTGAGCTGGTCACTCGAAGTTACACCGAGCACATCAATAGAAGGCATGTTATTGTCATTTCAATATTCATAATATATTCGTAAGTTTATCCAGCAGCAGTTATTTTTTTTTCATACATATTCGTGATGATATTGCAGAATGCAATTTAAATTTAGTATACCGATGAGTATAAGGTCAATTGGGACAAAATCATTAAGGAGTTATTGTAAATTACTAATATTATCTTTAAAAAGATGAAAAACACACAAGGTAATATTTTGGCAAATAAGGAAAATAACAAAAGAGAATTAGGTAAAGACGACCATCTTCTATTTTGTGCGGTGCTTGCATGCTTAAGAATGTATAAAATAACTAAACTAAAAAAAAAGTTTTCCTTTGTAATCACTACTTTATTAATATATACATATCAACATGTTTTGAAAGCGAAGCTTTTCTCGTCAATAATATACAGAATACAAAGAAATAATAAAGTCGTAAATAATAATATTCTTATAAAATATTGAATAAAAAATATTTTATAAATTAAATAAGGAAATTGCTTTTACTGTTAATATTAATATGAAAATAAATTCAAGGGTAAGCTATTTAAAAAAAAATTGATTATTAATTATATTTAATTCACTATTAATATTAACACTTTCTAATTTCTAAGATTTGTCTAATTGTAAACCGGTTGTATTTGTATGTAAATTGTTTAAACTTTTATTAACATCGAAAGAATGATTGCTTTCCAAAATTTATCAAATTTTCAAAAATATTTATGTTTATAATTTGTCTATTCTTGTATTATGGTGTTTTGTGTTTATCATTTGTCTTTATTTGACATTATTATTTTTAGTGTTCTGTATATTCCTGATGAGGAAAGCTTCGCTTTCGAAACGTGTTCATATTTATATATTAAAAAAGTGGGTATTAAAAAGTAATTTTTAATTAATTTATTAAAAATGATTAAATGAAGCACTCAAACTTTGTATTGACTGCATTTTACACGCCTATCGGTTTCGGAATGACCTTTCCATCGTCAGGGCAAGGGTGTACTAAACAATATCACAAAATTATGGAATAAAATACATAATAAGTAGCAGAGTGGGGGTGGGGGGCGTGGCTATGGATTAGTAAAGTGTGGGGGAAGAGATAGAGATTGAGAGAGGGGTGAAAGGAAACAGTACGAATTTTGGGTAAATGCAATTATAAAGTATGTACATATATGAATATACAAATATACTGTAGTCTACAGCTGTAATTATAAGAACAATGAGAAATATTAAAATGGAATACAATAGGAATACTTATGTAATACTAAAATAATAGACCGAGATTAAACCAGTTCATTAATTTCAACTTTGTATTTCAGTAATCCAAATATAAAACTATTCGCAGAGAAATATTTATTACCAAGCCTATGAAGAGGAAAAATCAGTATGAAATAGTTCTTCATGAAATGGAACTATACTTCTTGCATTTCTACCTATATCCTACTACCTACTTCTAGGTACTCTGAACAGATCCGGAGTATTAAATTGTGCAAGTATTATTTTATACAAAAGGGGTCACAAACAATGCCTCTATGGGAAAATTGTTTTAATACAAGAAAATTTAAAAGATAATTATAGTTAATCTGTTCTGAGGGTATACCTAATTTATAGTTGTCGAATCTCAGAATCCTTCATATTATATATATGGATTTTATAATGTGGACTTCAAAGAATATAATTAATTTCTAAGTGACTTCTAACTAGCGCGGTAAAGAGAATTTTTAATAGAAATATTGTTTTCAATTCACGCGTTGTTCTTAATACTAAACCCAACATATTCATAGCTTTGTTTGAGATTTCATCAATGTGGGGAACAAAATTACGCTTACTGTGAAAAATCACACCTAGTTTTATAATTTGAGTTAATTCAGGAGTTATTCCATTAATAGAATATTCAAACAATATGTTAATGTATTTGTGAAAATGTTATGGTTTACATTTTTTTAATATTTACGCACAGTTACTTATATTTAGACCATTCATATGACTTTACAATATTATTTTGTAGGACATGACAGTCGTACAGATTCAATATAGTTTTCAATAGTTTAAGATGATCAGCGAATAAGAGAAAGTGAACATTATCAAAAACATTAAAAAAATCGTTAATAAAGAAGCGAAAAAGTATTTGTCCCTGGTCAGAGATCCCTGAGGTACTCCACTAGACATCTCAAATAAATCAAAGTGAAAATTTTGTATCTTTACTATGAGTTTTCTCGAATTTGCCAACAACAGAGACAACTTTAGACTGCTCAAGATATTACCACTTGATTCCATTGACTTTTTTTGCTTATAAGTATTACATGTAAAACTTTATCAAATGCTTTGCCAAAGTCAGCATAGATTGCAATCATTTGTGATTTTTTTATTATTACAATCAACAATGTGTTGATTGTATTAATTGAGTGGGAGTGGATCTTGTTAATTTCAGAGCTGGATTTAGACAGGAAAAACGATTCGAATAGTTTAGGTATTGTGGATTGAATATATATAGGTCTGTTATTAGCAACATCAGAGCGATTCCCCTTTTTTAATATTGGTGTTAAAAAAACTTGTTTTATAATAATCCGGAAAGATATAATTTTTGAAAGATGAATTGAAAATTTTCACAATGGGGCTTAATAATATATTCGTACATTTCAATAGAAAGATGGCAGAAATATTATTAGTCCGGGAGATTTCCTATCAAACAATATTGGTGTGACGATTTCAAAGCATATCTACATTTAGGACTCAATAGGTACTTTAAATGACAATTATTAATACTGACTTATTAATTATTTAATAAAATAAATTAAAAAAATTAATTCCAAACAGGAAGCCAATTTCTCTTAGGGCATATTTCTAGGAAGGAAAAGGGTATGAAGGGTAGGTAGAAATCAGTGTTAATAATTGTCGAGTGACTTCGGCTGGGGAGGTTAAAGGGTCTCCCGTAACCGGCTTCACCCGATCCGGATCACAACGCAGTTAGTGGGCAGACATACCCACAGCCAAGATATGGACAAACCTCACCTCATGAACCCGAGAACCCCTGCTAAATCATCATCCGTAGCGAACCACTCGGGGTGAATTATTTCAGAGGTGTTGGTTATCCGTGGAGTTGTTCCCCGAGGGTGGCACCCATACCCGCCGCCATGATATGGAGAAACCTCACCCCATGAACCCGAGCACCCCTGCTAAGTCACCTGCCGTAGCGAACCACTCGGGGTGACTTATTTCAGAGGTGTTGGTTATCCATGGAGTTGTTCCCCGAGGGTCGCACCCATACCCGTTTTAATGGTTTCATACTCTTTCCACGATTACAAATACGCGGGCTTCATAATCCAGAAAATAAAAATTAACGTAACGTACCGATTTCACCGTTTTTATCTCAACTGTTTTAAAGTACAAATCTTTTACTAATATTTTACTTACGGCGATGCAATGGGAAGTAATGTAAAATGATCTGTTTTCGATTTGAGAATTTGATAGATTTAAAATATCATAGATGATTCAATTAAATAGTGCAAGTAGAACACACCTTGGCCTTTCGTTTAACCGTCCAGTTTATTGTTTGTTTTTTATAAGCCCGGAAAAAGTAAAGTACTCTACCAAAAAAATATATAATGCGAAAAATCTCCTACTTACGTAGCATTTTCCGATATTGTCGTATCACTGTGACGAATTGAGTTTTTTAGAATATGACCGTAAAACATTTTAATATTTATACCTGAAATGACAAGATAAATTTAAAAATTCATTTGGGCGATGTTTCTTTTTACGTAAATAAGTGTTAAGTAGGAATTTCAACCTTGTCGCCACCTGCATAAGGAGTGCGTGATTTCGTTTGAAATTTAACAAGTGGATCGCCTTAATTGGTTCAAATTTACAGTGGTAATATTTATTTCAAACATAATTATGTTCTTTAAGATCTCCCTGTGTAACGTATCCAATGTTTAATTAGATTTTTTAATTTATTATTGTTGTGATTTTTAAAGGATAGTGGGATTTTATTGTAGAGCTTAGTACCATAGTAAAAGAAGTTTTTTTGTCCAAATTCTGTGTTTGTGGTTCCTTGTTTGGTGTGTTTTTGACTCTGATATCTAGTGTTTCTAATATGTGTGATTGTTTTTAATTCTTGTTTTTTGTATTTATGAATGTAAAATAGTGTTATTTTGAGTATAATCGATAAAAGTCCAAAGAAAGCTGAATAAAATAATTCTTAAAAAAAAAAATATTTTTCAACCTGCGAGTTATTCAACGAATTTAAAGTATTAGATTTAAATATAATATACAAAAAAAATTCATTACTTCAAATCCATAAAGAAAACCTAAAATTAGAGTCATTGAGCACCAGGCCGGGAACCACAGGACAAATGATAATCCCTAAACTTAAAACAAGAACAGCTCAACACCATTACACATATTCAGCCATAAATTTTTTTAACGAACTTCCCAAAGAAATTCAAGTTGAAAAAAATTATGAATTTTTTTAGAAAAAGCTTAAATTACATTTTAAAAGAAAATAATTTTACGTGTATATTATAAATTTACTTAGAAAAAATGTGTACATGTTTATATACATACATTGTATATATATATATATTGTTTCTAAATTTTTCCTTTAAATTTATTTTTTGAAATTAGTGTATAGACACCAGAATATCATGTTCATGGTAGTACTCTTAAAATTAATTAAATGTGTAACAAAACATAATAGTATTAATTTAAAAAAAAGATATTAAAAGGATTATATAAATAAATTTTAAAAAAACGTTTGTAGTACTTACATATTCTTATTACCATGTAAACAATGTTGTTAATTATATATAATAAATATCTTTAAAGAAAAATTATAAATGTTTTATTGACATTATGTTAATTTTGTTAAAGATTTCGTCAGTGTTATAATTAAATTATTATTGTATGATTGGTCTTCTATACTATATATTTTTTTTTACCTTCTCTCTATAATAGATACATAATATTACTTTTAATATATTTACATAAATTTCTAATATTTGCAGCAAATAAATTGACACTTTTTGTTCATTTAATTTTATTTTAGGCCGTCAAAATATTTTGTCAATTTGTTTCCAGTAATTTCCAAAAATGACAATACTATTGATGACTTTGACATTAATTTGCATGACGATTTGTTATGGCCGTTGTTTTTTTATATTTAAAATGTCGCCAATGAGGAAAAGAAATAAACCCACGTAATACTATAATTTATTTTTATTTTTAAAATGGTGGGTTTAATTAAGCGAAAACAGACAATAAAAAAAAATATTTTGGCAAACTAAAAATTGTGTATTGTTTATGGCGCAATTTAGCGATATCTCAGCCCAGGAGTATCTGATCTCATCTCACATTTACTTTGATGGGTAATGGATTCAGAAGTCATATTTTTCCTTAAAATTACTCCTACTACTATTTTTTATAGCTATGCTAAACGGTAATCAAATGTCGTATTTTAATATTTCAGGAAATGAAACACAAACAACGATGTCTCTTACGCTATTTAACTTCTGTTATAGACCATAACATAAAACTATCTCAATTCACTGACGGCACTTATATCTTCTCAAGGTTGACTGTCCCCACCACGCCGATAGCTCCAAGCCACTCTAATCGATGATTCTTGTAAAAAAATTGAGAATCTCAATCAATTTCACTACAAGTGCTGCTACTGTCTTACACGAAGAAAATCTAACAAAAAGAACAGCCTCCGAACATAATATTGTTTATTGGAAAGGTTCCACGGGAAAATCTGTCAAATGCCTCGGTGTAACCTTAGACTCTAATTTAACGTTGGCCAAACACATCAATGAAAAAATAAAATCACAAAATAAGACAATAGCCGCACTGCTAGGTAGAAATAATTTATTATTATCAGACAATAAACTGCTCATCTACAAGACGACCATAAGGTCGGACTTTACATATGCTGCACCTATTTGGGGATACGCAGATCACACTCGTATTATAAAACTAGAAACCGTGCAAAACAAAGCCATTCGACTACCGTTGAATTCATTGAAGAGGGTCAGAGCATCCACCCTCCATAAAGACACAAACATTCCTTTAACAAAGGAATCAATTACTCAACATTTAAAAACTTCTACGCCGGCCTAGCCGGATATGAAAACTCTCCCATAAATGATCTCGATCAACATGGTGAGAATGACAACTTTAAATATTAAAAAAAAAAACAAAAATAATCCTTCATAAGGAATGAAATCCTGTCCCAAGTTGCAGTATAGTTTTAGTTTTTTTTCATACGATGTTAAATTAAGAATACATATTTATTCCACATAAAGCTTTATTAGGTTACCCAATTCGATTCAGATTGTTTAAGAATCCTGAATACAAATAATTTTGAAGGAAGTATCCGAAATGAAACACTTGGGTGTTATTTTAGATTCAAAACTAAATATAATATATGTTATAAAGAAAATCGCCAAAAAAGTATCGCTACTCGGAAGGATAAGAAGATATATCAGTGCAGAATCCTGTAAAACTATATACAATGCCGTCATTGTTTCTGATATTAATTATTTTAGCAGTATTTTGTACTTGTCAAAAGAGGAGGATTTCGAAAACTAACAGTTTTGCAAAACAAAGCCATGCGAATAATTTTAAGATGAAACAAATATTCCAAGTTAAAAAAATGCTAAGGAATCTATGCATACTTTCTTTTAAGCTAATTATATACTTAAATATAATAGTTTTTCTTTTAAAAATGTTTAATAGCCAACAATATTCTGAATTCTTGATAAAAATTAATAAACATTAACACAGACTCTACAAGAAGAAGAAATGAAATAAGACTTCCCTTTCGAAAGAAAACAAAATCGCAAAACTCACTACTATATAGAGCCATGAAGATCTTCCAAGAAATACCCAACAATATAAAAGAAGAGGGGAATATTTTGATATTTAAGAAGTCAATGACGAAATACGTAAAGTGCAATTTTTAATGTTAGATTGGTAATTCTTAATTATATATTGTGATTTAAATTGTAAAAATGTTTGTGTGTAGATATTATATTTATCTTAGAATACATGTGACCAACGTACATGTATTCTAGTTTAAGATAAATAAATAATATCGAAGTCCAAGTCCACGAAATACATTTTTTTCTTGTATTTTCTAAAGACGTGTCATATTTAAGGTTGCTATGTGAAATGTATATATCCAAGGAAAGGGAGGGGGTTGCAGGAGGGAGGAAACGTAAGAAAACTCAAATCATTCCAATGATGAGTCTTAGAAATGGACAGTTTTAGATCGCGCGGCAAACGACAAGTGTGATCAATACACATTTGAAATAAAACCGATGTCGCCAGCTGTCTTATTTAATTTTTTCCAGTTTACATAAAACATAGGGACTAAACTGGTCCAGTTTCCAGACAGGTTCATCTCCTCAGTGGTTTGAATGTTTACGGCCGTTCTTCCCAATCCTAGTGAACAACGGCTGAGCCGAAATTTTGCCTCAACACTGTTCAAATGCACAAATACGCTCTTCCCAATGAAATTCTAGATCAAATTTACGATCAATTGAGGATATCGATTTTTGCGGATCAAAGTTCGCAGCAGAAAACTAGTTTCAAAAAGTGTCAACAGGGTGAACAAATGTCACCGAAACGTTAAATTTCACCTTCAGGTTACGATCTTTTTTACGCGATTCAATTAATGAATAACCAATGTGTATTTCTGTTTTCGAATGTCAAAACATGTTTATTAAATGTTTTAAATAGAGCTGAAGAGAACCCAACTTATTTTAGTAATTATAATCTATGTTTTTTCTTGTTTTTTCACTCATCGAGAAACGTCAAATGTCAAATGTACGAAACGAACATTGTGCTTCACTGCATTATCAAAGTTCAAGTCAATAATTTATTTTCAACATATATTTTTTAACACACGCGTTTGTGAAGTATAAATATTAGTATATGGGTTAGGTTTTAAAACAAATGATATGTATTCATAATAAATACAAAATTAACTGATCTATGTTAATTTCTTAAAAGTGGGCGGCTACTATTTTATAGTGGGCAGGCACCTCTATAGACAATTTAGGATGAAAAATGCTTGGAAACAGGCAAACAGAGCTAATACGTAACAAAACACTTGGCTGATAGGTGAGTATAGGTGCGCGTCTGGGTAATCAGACACCTCCGTCATGTTCTACGTTAGCGTCACACATTGTTAACATTTTTTGTCACCTTTTTGGTAATTCCAAGCCTTAAATTACCTATTGTACGCTATTCCTTAGAATTAGTATGTCATTGCCCGACTGTAAGTAGCAGGTACAACGTCCAGTTTCGTATTTGATTTGTGTAAAGTACCAATCTAGTAATGATGAATAGCGTGGAGGTATAGATGGGGGTAATGTGGCGGCCCGAAACGAGCTCTATTCATCATTATTTCTGGTATCAAATGATGCAACTGAAATTTTGGTTTATTCTAGACCTGAATAATACGGGATATCACAACTTTATACATAAAACGTCCAGATTGAACAATGAAATTAGTAAACATCACATTTAATTTTTAAAATAAATATTAAAAAGTATACAATAAATTTTGCATTCCCAAGAGCTAAGAAAATCATTGTGGGATCACATGAATAACCTGTAGCACAGTTCTTAGAAACAAACATACTTAATATTTAACAAAATAATTAACATTTACAGTACATTAACAATATTTAGAAAACATAATTTGGATTTGTAATAAAGACATATCACTGGTACATTATAATATAAGGTACAGAGACAATTGTTATAAATAAAGACATCACTGGTACATCATATAGTTATACTTATTACAGAGACACATCACAGCATTAATCCTTAAAGTATTCTTTCAAATAATAGAGTTTAACACCTTACTTTGAGACCTTTCACATCGGCTTGCATTTTTAATATCGTTGATTGTAAAGATTGTAGTCCATATTTTGTTGAGCGTATTTTTTGTATATGTAGTTTGTTGTGGTTACTTGTGTTGTGTTGGTGTAGGTCGTAATTGTAATTGAGTGTGGTGTTAGTATGTGCCGAGTGTTGAATTACATGCAACATAATATTTGTAATTTTATAGGTGGGAATGGTGTTAAACATAAATCCATAGCTGCTGATTTTTTTTATGTGTTCATAAATAAAATTAATTACATAAAATGAAATTGAAAGCGAGTGAAATCTTTGAACCCATTTTTGTTGAAATTATTTTGCCTTCAACATTTTAACATCTTCGTTTGTTTGGCCATCGTACAAATAAACAACATCGTTATGTGCAATAAGGATGTTGTTTTTTGCTCGAGTTTTAGTGAGATGAGTAAATAAGCATTGTTATTTGTAACTAAATAATTAATAAACTTTATTGCGTCCATCACACGTGTTGTAAACACATATATTAGAGATATTTACACGCCGATTGTATATATATATGATGTATTATTAATTTATTTATTTGAAACACACACATCATTAAACAATAAAGTGTAAGAAAGCTTCGACTACCTAACTGGGAACAAATCCCATTTTAGGACAGTCAAATTGACATGTTTGGTTCATATTAAATGCCACTATACAAAAATAGAAGGAAAAAACTAATATTTACATAGTATGGTAATATAATATATCTAGAAAAAAGTACAATAATTAAGTATAAAGAGATATGAAGAATAGTACATAAAAAAACTTATGAAGAGATAAGAAAAACAAATATTATACAGAAAGCAATTATGTATATGTGATTGATAGGCACTGGTTGGTGCTATGAGGAAAAAAATGCGTATAAAATTGAGTACTAAAAAGATAATATTAATGAGTAATATTGATAAGATTGAGTTACGTATTACTCAGCTTCATGAGCCGACGACGAAACTCATGGATACAGCCCGAAGAGGATGCAGCAAATAGTATTCAGTAATTACAAAAAGTAACTTTAGTAAATGGTTTATGACCAAATGTTTGTCCTTTTTCCTATTTTGGTTAGGGTTTTTGATCTAGTTAAGATCTTTTCCCAAAAAGCATAAATAATGTAAAATAAATCCAGCCAAGTAAATCAAACCATGAGATGGTAATAGTAATAAAGCCAAAGCGCCACTAATGTACGAGTATACGAGTATGTTTGTAATTATTAAAAAAATAAATTAAAGCATTAACTGTCTGTCAGCATATGTTCGCTTTGACTCTCCCTAAACAAAGAAGCTATTCATAGACCAATGTGCGCAAAACAATTGTACTTTTCGATTTCCATGTATTTGGTATGTTTTTGAGCATTTGTGTAGTATTAAATTTGTCTTTGAGCAAGGAATGACATGGTGGTTGGTGGAACTATTGGATTATTTCTAGAATGACGGGTGTCGTGTAGTGGTGTATGGATGTGTAGTGGTGACGTTGTTTTTGTGATGTATGATACTTTTATCTAAATATTTTGTTTGTGTTTCTAATAAAAATAACATAAATAAAAATGGGGCTTGTTTTATTTAGTTCGTGTCTGCTCTGAAAAAGGAATTGAAAACTTCATTAAAATTAGGTTGCATTTTGAACCGTTGCACTTTGGTTTATTTCATTGTTCGTATTTTTTATGTGACAGTGACAGCATTGAAGGGATGAGGTTTAAAGAGCAACGTATCATGCAGTGAAATGGTATCGTAAGGCTAAATTGGCTAAAGGTCTCCAAGAGCTATGAAATTCGATGTATAGTCTAGGTAGGTGAATGTATATAGTAAAAGAAATTAAGTATATCAGACCGATATAAAGAGGCTTTTGCTAAGTCGAGGGTATCTACCACTTTCCCAAACCGTTCTAAGGACTAGTTGGGAACCTTTACAGGTTCTCATGTCAAGACTACTTTTTGATATAAAAAATGAAGATACTATTAAATGATTCTAAAAGCCCCCAACGGTCCCCATACGACACGACATTTACAAAAAATATTTCAACCGTAAGCATAATCGAATATCAAAGAAAGTAAGGCTCAGAGTGGGTCAAATATGGCGTCAAACACCCCTAAAATGAGGACTTTTGCGGCTGAAATCGGACCGGTTTGAAAATATTTCGTTGAATTTTCGGCATCACCTGGCGGAATACAATAATCCGTTAAATGCGCGGACCACGGAGGTAAAGTAAATGGATAATATTTACTATAACAGATGTCGGAAGCTTTTTAATTCGTCGAAGTTATAGCAACCCCTGAAAACATTCCTGTTAGATTCGATCCAACTTTTGACATTTCAAAAATCTTGTGGCTGAGTTGACATCGCGTCTGGGTCTGATCCAGGCGTCGTGAGTACAATTCATCGGCCAGCTAAGTCCTCCATCACAACACAAGCATTATTTTCCACTTACTGTGAAGGTAGTAGGAGATTTTGAAATATTGTCAGGTTTCGTAACCAGGTATTCGTAACCTGGGAATATTTGTATTTCTTTAAAAAAAAAATTAAAAAATATATACCTGTTCTCCTCCAAAGCAGTTAGTTCCCGTTCTTGAAGCTAGTGGAGATACAAAATTTATAAACAGTAACAAACATTAGAAGAGAACAATAGAATGGAGAAAAAATCACCCACATTCTCATGGTAGCGTACAATACAAGAACAGAACATACGACTTCTGGCAAGCCACAGGCAATCCCAGTAGGAGACAGTAAGCAGTGGGATGGGATAGTGGCCCCTCAAACCCTTCACATCATCCCCAGTGGCCAGATTTCTGAAGAACCTTGGAGACTATGTAACTCACTCCAGCCGATATGACCAAAAGAGAATGGGAAATCAGGGTCAAAGGAAACCCTCCTTATCAATGGTACTGCTCTCTTTAGGGGCGGCACAGTGAACAGTGCAGGAAGGTAAGCTCTTAGAAAGGATAAACAATAAAGTAACCACCTGTGCCAGACAGGGACACGGGGCGATTCCACCCCCTTATGGAGAGGATGTAACAGTACAGATGAAAAAGCAGAACAAGCCAGTAAGATAACTCCGCAAAAATATTAGAAAATTCCAATATCATTCCTGGAGGAAAAACAAATAAACGCAGAGAAGTTCATTGATACATTAATAAAATAAAAAAACAGCTAAATAAGCATTTGAAGAAAAAAAGTTACATATCATTAATCATAGCGTACGATTCAAAGGACAATAAGAACATTTCTAATTACCAAGAATACTAGTCCCTGCAGGAGCAGTAAAGCTGGCACCTAAAACTAAGTAATTACTTTAGTCTAATTCAACGACTTTAAGCGCATCCCACCTCTTTTGTGGCTAGTCTTCAGTGGCGTGCACAGAGTTTTAAATCAGGGTAGGCAGTAGGAAAACGGAATTAATTGATATTAAGAATGGCTAAGCTGCTGGTTTCAGCCAATGATGGTTGGGAGTACCTGCCATATCGAATATCCAAACAACCGCTCCATGTGTGAATATTACAAGCCTATTACTGAATACATAAAAAAATCGTATTTTTTTCGACCGCACAATTATTGCGTGATAAAAAGCCAACATAAGATACTAATTATTTCGTGGGTAAAATTGTACCAATTAACAGAAATACCAACAGATGGCACTGATTTCTATATTTGTGTCGAAAAGCATGGCCTTTTTCGACACTAAACGCAAACAAGTCTTGAATTCGCATTATGCACACACATGTACTTTTATGTAGAATACAGTCATGATATAAATACAATATTAGTTCCTGGTTTTGCCACGTTATAGTAGAGCGGTCAATGCGGCGCACTCGCCGCTGAGATTCAGCAGGAATGTCGCATGTATTTTTGAAAGTGTGGATTGATCTCTTGCAATAATTTTATACATTTGAAAATCTCTATATATAAAAAATTTATGATTTTCTGTTTGTCTGCCTGTCCTCGATTTTCTGGAAAATTACTCGACCGATGTTGAGTGATTTTATTGAGGTGGGTAATCTCAAGAGAGCGAATAATAGAAGACGTTGTTTTTTTGTCTTTTTTCCTTAATTATAAAACTGAAAGTATTATATTTTCCATATTGGTATTCTCATAACCGATCTTTAACAAAACATCTCCAACAGATTAGAATAAGCCGACGATACTATTATATCATTCGAAAATGTGAAAAAACCGGTTAACAAGCAAACAACAAGAGGTGTGTCGTTAAAATGGATATAAGGCATTACCTGTTTAATTTAAATAAACACACTTAATTTAAGGATAAAGTAACCATATTATTTTTATTTAGTAATAATTATACGAAATTACAAGTTTAACGACGAACAAGCTACACCTTCTCTATATATGAAAATGAATGTTTGTTTGTGTGTGCTCGATTTTCTCGAAAATCAATCGATTTCACTGAAAATAGTACAGCTTATTCTTATTACTGTCGGGAAGGATGTTGGATTGAGGTTAGCCGATAGATATACCACTCTGGTTAGCCACAGATTACATATTCAAAAGAAGAAGGTTTGTGTGGGTAGAATATTTTGAAAATGGAAAACACAAGTAGGTACCTACTTAATAACTTTATAATTGAAAAAAAAATGTTTGGAGTGAAATAAAATATTCAAATGAACGTTTCTTTGTTTAGAGATAGTAATAGTCGTCACAAGGCATTACTTTTGCTATCAAATCAATTATGGCATCTAAACTATAGGCAAGAATTCAAAACCTCATAACTTTCCAATTTCCAAATCTCAATTATTTCCCACTTGATATTTATGTTCAAAATTGTAAATGGTAGTATACCATATACAGCCCTGATTTAATTAACATCATTCAATTTCACGCATCTACGAGAGTTACTCGTTCCAAAATTCTGTTTAAATGTAACAACACCAGGATTGAGCATTAAAGACACTCGCTTGTACCTAGATTACATGAAGTTAGTAATAGATACCCAGATGTAATGGATCAATTTAACTGCTCGGAAGGTAAGAAGAAAAAGGCTATATACTATCATATCTTTTCAATCAATATTAATTTAACCTAAGTTTACTACATGTTTTATATGTACGCTACGTTTTTATTTTACTTATATGATAATTATAAAAATAATGTTGTGTTATATTTTTTTTATAACAAAATAATAAATAACGATATATTCACTGCGATTTCCCTGCTGAGGATTTCATTTACAAAATATTAAATTGGTGAAAAAAATCAAAATAATTGTTAGATGAGGTGTTTTAAGTGCAGTTGAGTGGTTTCGATGTTAGTCTGTATTTGGTGTGAATATATTTTATATTTCAGATCTACCTATGTAACGTATCCAGTTTTTTATTTGATTTTTAAACTTATTATGGTTTTTGTGATTTTTAAAAGATAATGGGATTTTGTTGTAGAGTTTAGTACCATAGTATAAGAAGTTTTTTTGTCCAAATGTTGTGTTTGTTGTTCCTTTCTGTATGTGTTTTTGACTCTGAGATCTAGTGTTTCTAATATGTGTGATTGTTGTTATTTCTTGTTTTTTGTATTTATGAATGTAAAGTAGTATTCTTTTAGAGTATAATTGTTTTATTGACATAAATTAAGTTTGTTAAAGATTTCATCAGTACTAGTTCTTACAGGGGCTTTAAGTATAATTATCATGATGACTTTTTGTGTTCTCAAATCTTTTGTAGTGAGGACATTCCGATTGTTTTAAAAAAAGGAAGTTAATTTTTTAAATTTTGTTATTTAATCAATTAATGTGGTCAGCCCACTTTAAATTGTGATCAATTTTTATGCATAGATAGGTTATGTGGTTAACATTTTCCAATGATAGACAATTAAATTGGCCATTTAAATGTGGTGGGCTTTAAATTTTCAAGTTAAGGTTTGTATCTGAATGTTTAGTATTGTTTATTTTAAATGTGATGAATTTGGTTTTATTAGCATTAAGTGTGAGTAAGTGATAGTCTAGTCATGCTTTCGTTCTGTTTAGAATGACTTCTGATTTCTTAAATGTTTCTAACAAATTTTTCCCATTTAATAAAATAATAGTATCATCTGCAAAACTTATGATTTCTCCTTCACATTCTATGTGACGTATGTTATTAATGTAAATTAAGAACAGGATTGGACCCAGAATACTTCTTTGAGGCACCCCGAATATGACATCAATAAATTTGCTGGTTTTGTTGTTAAGTTTAACCGTTTGCATTCTGTGTTCCATGTAACTTTAAAAAAATGTCAGTTCGTTTTCAGAAATCCCTATGTTTTCAAGTTTATTAAACAGATGTGCATGGTTTATGGAATCAAAGTCTTTAGAAAGGTCGAGGAATATGCCAATGCATTTTTTATGTGAGCTTAGAGAATTTTTGATATATTCAGTTACTGAGGCTATGGCGTTAGATGTTCTTAAATTTTTCCGGAATCCAAATTGTTTCTGTGATAATAGATTATTTATTAGATTCTAGGTAATTGATGAGTTAATTTTGGATAGCTGTTTCAAAGATTTTTGATAAAGAATATAGAATAGTGAACGGTCTATAATTATTAATGTCTTTATGATTTCCTATTTTAAAAATTAATGTGATGATCCCTATTTTGAGTTGATCTGGAAAACCGCTTTCCGTAATGGATTTGTTTATTAGAAAGAGAATGGGTTCGATAAGTTTGTCTTTTAAGTATTTTATGGTCATTGTAATTCCATCACTACCAGGTGTGGATGTTATTTTGAATTTCGATAAAATTATGGTTAATTCGTTTTTAGAGATTTGTTTGAGTGTAAATTTCTTCCTTCGAGGATTTGTGTTCATGTTCGGGTTAAAGTGTTGAGGTTGTGTTATTTTGTTTGCTAAATCCTAGCCTTTGGTTGCAAAAAAGTTGTTAGCGTAGTTAAGAAGTTGTTGTGTGTTTTTGCTAAGCGAGGGTTTACCATTATCTGTGTTGATTTCCTCCAATGTGCTAGTTTTGTTTTGGTTAGTGTATGTGATTTCTTTGATTATTTGCCAAATAAGTTTTGGGTTATTATTGGATTTATCTATTTAGCATTTTGTTTAGCCGATTTTGTAAGTTTGGAACAGATATTTCTATAATTTTTGTAGAATAGTTTCAAGGAAAGGTCGTACGGACTGTTTTTGCTTGTTGGTAGAGCTTGTCTCTTTTTCGTGTACATTTAGTAGACATGGTTTGATCCAGGCTTATCCTTCATGAACTTTTATTCTTTATATACTCTGATGTCATTGTACGACCTAATGCCACATTTAATAGTTACCTTTTACATTAATTGTGCTATATTCTTATACTTGAAATTAACTGTTATATGTATTTATTGTTTATGGTATATTTATACCGTTGATATTAAATAAGTAAACTTTATTAAAATAAAAATAAAAACCGGAGCAAGGCCAGGTATCAGCTAGTATATATATATATATAAATGTCAAAACAAGATGAGGTTTAACGAACATAATTGTATATTTTATTCATGGTTAACCATAACTAAACATATGTAATAAATTATTCATCCTTTTAGAAACTTTAACTCAAAGAATAATAATAGTATTGACCATTAATATTATCATAATATGCGTATTGATAATTAGTTTGATCATTAATACTCTAATTTCTTTCACTAATAATTCTTGTTTATATTGAACAACAATCATAGAACTTAAAGTCACCCAAAAGTAGTTAAATTAAAGAAGAATACATATTTAAAATACAAAACAAAATCGAAAAATAAAAATGTTCATACTAATCCAAAAACAAAATGCCCACGTGACTTCAGATGTTAAAAATGCAATGGTAACAACATAACAAGATGTTTTGATGAGATGATTTTTTATTCACTGTTAATTGACGATGTATAAATTATTATACTTATGAAAGTTATGTATTAAGAATCGACGTTTACTGATTTATATGAATATATATTTTTAAAGTCATTATATTTTTCACTGGAGTTCCTTATCTTAATAAGGATTCATCTTTCATAAATGTATTTTTTTAATCAGTTTTAGAATTCGCTCTTTCAATGAACATAGAAAGAAGTATCCAATCTTCAATCAAACTCAATTTTTACTTTAAAAAAAGTCAACTTTTAATTTACTTTCTTTCGGGTATTAATATATGTTTAAACATTTCGAAATATTAATTAAAAATAGTTCCTCTTCCAAAGTTCTATTTGTTATGTGGCTTGACTTTGGGACTCAAACCACTCGTGCCCGGCCTCCTAGCGACGTTGTCCTCACCTGTAAAACATACCGGTCATTTATGATTAATAGGTCACAAACCAGGTGTCAAAAAGGTTATATTAGTGTGATAAATAACGAGATAATATAATATTTTCCACACGCCGACAGAGAATAAGCAGAAGGGATTGTTGAAAAAACAACAGAAAAATAACTCGACACTGGATGATGTCATATTGGAAGAGCTGTGCAGAGGATCTTAAGAGGAACGGCAGCGCGGCCTGTTTTATACATAAGTTCATTTTGGATTAAAGGTCAAAATACTAACTAAACATTATTTTATTTATTTTCATGAAAACGTAAAACAAATGTTTAGTACAGGTTAGAAGCATTTAAAATTTTTTTTGAATAAAGGCCGTTGAAGAAATCAAATTTTTCATTATTTCAGAGGCAACTTTAGCAATTATTTGGGGGCTACCATAAACCCGCAAATAATTTTCAAAGTTGCCTCTAAAATCATAATTATTACTTTAATGGCCTATATTTCATAATTTAATAATAATAAATGGATTATTTTTATAGCGCCGTTTTCGTGAGAAAATCACCTCAAAGGCGCTTACAAAACAAAAATAAATAAAATACTTGCAATCCCTACTTTATTTTTATTTTTATATGAATACCTCACATGAGTCCCAACTGCTCCCAACCGTCTGGAGCCAGTGAGACTATAACATTACCAATTGGGGAATTTTGTGAGGCTGAAGGTATTGGGGAGGGGAAGGAGAAGGGGAAGAGGAAGGTTGGTAATACCTGGCTATTCAGATCTGGTCACCAAACACGGCTAAAAGCCATTTCAAGCAACGTTTCAATTCTGAATGGTGGTCTTTCACCAGGGCGATACTGAGAGTATCTTCCACTCTGGAACGTGCGCTAATATACTATATATTATTTTTAAATGAATTAATTGTGAAACAACACAAATTAATTAAATAAAAATTACTTGCGCACGTCGGGATTTGAACCCGCGACCTTCGGATTCGTAGTCGAGAGCCTTACCCCTCGACCATGGAGGCCGTCACTATTTTACGTTACTATTTTACTATACCTGAAAAAAACAAATCATTCTGTTTGGGTGGGTATTTTGTCCTCAAATCCAAAATTAATTAAGTTTTGTATGAAGAAGGGCGAGCAGCCGTTCCTCTTAAATAAACTAAAGAAGTAAATTTGGTTCTTAAAGGGGTCCAAGATAAAGGAGGGAGGAAATACTGACACCGATAAGTCATACCGATGCCGACCTGTTGAGCGTTAGAACTGTTGTAATAACGAATCGTTCTCATTTATTTTATCTATTCATTGCGGTAACGAAGGGTAAGGTACATGCTGTGCCACGTCAAATTACCGCCATCTATATGAAATTTCTCTAAACAACTCAAGTTATGGAATAAAAGAAACCGTTCTTTCGAGCCTCCAAGCTACCTGTATAGTTATTTAGTTCATCGACCACAGATGTCAGTTATTTTTTTAACACAGTTGACGTAGGCCACAACGAGATTAACTAACTATTTTATTCTATCCACCCAACAAAGTTGTATTTTGGATGCCAGATTTGAAAGTATGCAATTATTTTAGCTAATGCATTTTTCTTCACGCGTAATTTATTGTAATTGTCATTTGTAAATACTTTTCACGACGTATATTTTTTGGGTTATAATAATAATTGGATGATTTGTATAGCGCCATTTTTGTAAAAAATCACATTAAGGGCGCCGTACAAATATTACTTTCTATTATTTATCTAATTTTGTACGAACATATAACGAAAAACATACTTACCCTGGTAGGTCGCTTCCGATGAACACAGATTTATTAGAAAATTTAGAAAATTTAAGCTTAGGGATGATATGATTTTTACAGCTGCTGTTTTATCCTTCTTTTCTATTGATGTTACATTTATTAGAAGGTTGGTGGCACAAGAAGTGTTGGTATTTATTTGAAATATTTATAATTTTTAGGACTGGAGAATATTTATAAAATGAGCTTAAAAAGCGTAAGAAGTTTTTAATAAATGTTAACATTTTTTACATTTAGTTATCTACAGTGTTGCGGGCTGTACATTTGTGCATCGATGTGTGATTTATTTTAACTTATTCTATAAGTAAATTTAGGTAAGCACTAACCGGTTAGCCTAGCTAAGTAATTTAAGTGTGCATTTCTTCAATTTACTCAATACTATTACTATTCTTTGAGTTAAAGTTCCTAAAAAGGTACATTTCTTTTAATTGGAATTTAATTTTATTTTATTCCTTATGTTTAGTTATGGTTTACTATGAATAGAAAATAAAATTATGTAAGGTAGAACTTAACCCTGCTTTGACATTTAACATTCTAACCTCAAAACTGATCAAAACAGACCGGCCATAGATTTGAAGGGTTTTGCCGGCTTTAAAAAATTTAAACTTTGAAAATTATTTTAACTATGAAAACAAACATTTGGAAAGAAATCTGAATATATGGGTATTTAAGTTTGAACGTCATTATTAATAATAAAAAAAAATTAGACAGGAATTCCAACTCCTATATTATTCCAAAAAATAAATTTCATCACTTATTTAAAAAAAATTGGATGTTGCTCTGTTCCCGCTTTTCTTTTTTAAGATTTACGTGCTTGACTCCCCAGATTGTAATTTTTGTGGTTTTGGTAGTAACATCAGATCACGTATTTTTTGGCTGTTCCTATCTACTCTTAAATAAATATTTTCTCTTATATCAAGCCTTTTCTTAAATTTCCTCCCCTCCGTTGAACGTCTTCTCTCTGCTCGACTACAATCTTCAATATAATGACGAAATTTACCTATTTAATAAAATTTTGCTGTAAATTTATTTTCTCTCCCCCATAATTTAAATGATGCCCTAAAACACCCTGAAGGGTGAAAAACTGAAACAAATAATAATAAAAACCGAGACCACAGATCTACACAAAATGTCTATGGTCGGGGGCGCCCTGCCAATGCAGATGTTGATTACATGTACAAAATATTTTCCTCTACTTTTTTTAACCTTTTATGTTTACAAATATGAGGGAAAAGAGGACGGTAGAGGATGGAACAAATTATTGTTACCTGGTTTTGAAGTAAGACCATCGTCGAAGGATTTGGGACTCATTTTTGGTGTACTTTTAATTTCTGCATCTGACGAATCTCTGAAATAATATAATAATATGAATCCCTGAAATAGCATTTCCCCAAAATTATCACTTTTGGAATTATCGGAGAGGTAAGATATTGTTTGCAAAGCTATCTAACACAGATATGTCAACATGTAAAATTAAATATTGCATTAAGTGAAGCTGAGATTGGTTGTCCTTATAGATAAGTTGTCCAAAGAAGCGAAGCTAGCAGTCGATAATGAAGTACTGATACCAACCCTGATGTATTGCAGTGATCCATGGAATTGGCAGAGGAAGAATGAAAGTAAACTGAATGCCGTAGAAATGAGATCTCTGAGGCGAATGTGTGGTAAAACCATGTATGATTCGTAAAGAATGCAAGGATGATGTAAGCGCAATGAGTAAGATTAAGAAAGGGACGCTTAGATGGTTTGG